>QNGE01003732.1:30981-71086 GCA_008508345.1 Paragonimus westermani | reverse complement strand
GGATCGTTGGAGGACAGAATGACATATGATGGCTTTCGCTACACGACGGAACTGATACATGGTGTCTAGAGCGACTGGAGTATCATCAGAAGAGTATGGTGTGCAAATGAGTGTTTCCGTTTCTTGTCGTGCTCAGACGCTTAAGTAGTGTGTTGGTTTCTCCAATAAAGCAACCCTTGTGTCATCCGCCTTTTGGATCCACAACACTTGCCGTCACGTCCAAGAATCTGAGGTGGAAATTTTAATGCACCAAAGTGATTTGCTTTAGCACGTAATGGAAAATCTTGTGCCTAAAATGGAAGCAGATATGGAAAATGGTGTAGTAGAACTGCAATTCACCTTTAGTAGATGCCACATTTGTATTGTGCTTAAAAAGTCCGGCTACGTATTCAGCTATTGGCTTGAACGAAAAGGATTTATGATCTCGGTTTGGGCCACATCATTGGTAGTAATCAAAAGGCCAAATGGTTCTTTGCCATAGTGCGGTAACTTCGCAATTGGTCGAAATAAAAAGTGTTGAATATGCACCGTTTTGATCCGCTCGATCCAGAGGTTCTAATATCGTCTCAGAAATTTCGGAAACATTTTCGCTTTTACGCCTCCTGAAACACACGGTTCTCTTTAATATGTTCATCAGCGCAGAAAGAAGGCATGTTGCGATGTGCTATCATCTAGATTACTCTCATTTTTGTGCACACTGTGCCGGCTGGTGAGTTCTAATCAACACTCTGCAGACGGAGGAAGAGATGTCAAGAGAAACGTTAGTGGCAAACGGATATCCTGAAAAGTCCGTAGACGCTCACAACATGATGGGCAAATGCAATGAGGCAGTGCAAACAGCTCAAAAGAAAGATGTATTTCCATTTGTGCAATTCAGAGGGGATCATTTGGTGAACGACATCAGGCACAAATTGATATCTGCCCTATCCCGTACGTATGTGGCTGCCCAATTACGCTTGGTTGAAACCACCGAAGGACCAATTCTACACAGTCGTGAACGCAGTGTGTCTGAATATTTTGTCTCTCACGTTGTCTATGACCTCACTTGCGGTTGTGGTGACATTTGCATAGGCAGGACAGACCGACAGCTTTCTCAGCGAGTGGCAGAACGCGTCCCGAACTGGTTAAACCAACTCATGATACAACAATCTCAAACCAGTGAATCCGTTGCTCTAAGCCCCGCATCATCGATTGCCATATACCTCGTGATAACAGGTCACCAGGTTGACCCACTTAGATAATCAAAAATACTGTTGTCATCAGAACCCGGAGCTACTGGCCGTTAGCAAAGCTGTGTGTTGATAAGGACTCACCAGTCTGCGCTTTGTGCACAAAAGTGGTTGAAGCAACCCATAGGGTTGCTGTGGTGATGATGACATAATACGTAATGTGACTGAATGCGTGTCCATACCTTGCCTATCTCTATTTGTCTGTTTTATATATATATATATATATATATATATATATATATATATATATATATATAATCCGCATGTTTCACGTTTGCGACTGACGAGAATAAACAAGATGTCAACATATCACAACACTTTTTTCCTGCACCGGTGAAAAAGTAGTTCGGTTAACCTTAATCCCACCGTTTGGTGGGAAAACACGTAAGCATGGGGACCATATGAAGTACGGGTTGATAAAACGTTAACAAACCTGTTTGACCGGTTCATACAATGAAACAAGACATCACCTTTATTTCAGCTTTTTGCAGATCAAAATTAGGACTCATTACATATAAGGAGGATAACTTATCAACTCACGAGAGTCTAGGTGCCGACTGTCATTCGCTGGAAAAGACGGTGGACAACATACAGTTCGCATGTGTGCTCTGAGGCGTCTTGTGTGCAGTCAAGTGGAGAGTGGGACAACACTGTACAGACCAAAATAAAAATCAAAGTACACATTATTTCCAATAATATCGACCTATCGTTGATCGGTTTTTATGACCTGTTCAAACTTGGGGAATCGGAACAAAAGTGTGAGTACACTCTGATCTGCACCAGTCAGTACGAGACTAAAGTCCATGTGCCGTATTAACCACAGCAGTATCCAACCTGACCAGTAACCTACTGGAAAGCAGAAATCTGCTGATTCCGTATGACTGGAATGTTAACGACTCGTAAAACGAGCATATATTAACAAGTGAGTGGATAAAGCTGTTGTAAACCCTTGACCCAATACGTTGGTTTGTTCATGGTATAATAAGACAGTTGTTAGGAAGTCGGATTGTCCTTCTCGATATAATTAACACGGTAAATCTCTTTCCAGAAAATCACGCGGCGGTTCCCGTTCAGTTGCGCCCAAGACAAACTAAAAGAAGGGTGCAAAAAAAAAACAATTTCGTTCTGCTCCGATAATGTGTGCGACAAGGAGAAAATTGCATTATATTTGTACGGTGCATAGTGACCTACCAACATTCTCGAACCAGAAAACCGAAGGGCAGACATAAAAAGCAGTTAAGGTCACTAAACCATCACTGAGCAGAGTGGAGTAGAGGCCAGACAGGTGAAAATAATAGTGAAGATCGCCTCTGGAAGGTTCATGACATTTCCACTTATTATGATTAAACAGGATCGTTTTCTCGAGGAAAGAGGCGGTTTTCGACGGGAAAAAATGGGTCCTTGCAACAAAAATCCATAAGCTATTTCGACGGAAGAAGGAGGCGGTAGCAACCAAACGCTACATCACATTCTGACTGAAGGTTAACCCAAGCTACTAGTGGGTGGTTACTTGCTCAACTCAGTAGCGCTTCGACTCATGCGTGGTTCTCTGAGGTAAACACCATATTACCATGGATGCTTTACTCAGCAGTTCATTACTGAAATTGTTCATAGTTTGATATGGCGCAACGAATAGGGGGAAATGTGCGCCTGGGGTGTCGCAAAGACCTGAAAATACTGAAGTACATGTTCCTTGGTCTACAAGAGATCATTTTGAACAGGCAATCCCATGATTGGTCAAGCAAATCAGTAGGAAATCATACACGCATGTTCTGCAGGGCGAGCAGCTGGTCAATGCTCGAGTGGATAGCGCACACACATTGACCCGGATGCACACAGTGGATCTGAGGACAATACAGCACCAATTAACTATGTCTATATAGACTGGGGTTGTGTGCGTCAGACAAAAGCACCTGTCTCTTTGAGATGACATTTGGAAAAAATGTGGGATATTGTAAACAAACCTCCATTACCATCAACAATATTTCGCCCATAGTTTGGGAAGGTTCCTCGCGCATATTTGCTATCTTCTGCAAGCAAGAAAATAGTCAATCAGCGTTTTTTTTGAGAGCACGTGAAGGCAAACTTCGATACTCATAAAACTTACATGTGTAATATTGCTTAACCATGTGAACGGGTTATCCAACCAACGATGTGGTTGTTTTAACGGCAGGTATTCCACGTTTGTGCTGGTTGTAGCGCAGAGGGTATGGATATCAGACCAGTGAGTGAGCAACAGATCACAGTTATCTATGGATAGTAGGTTTATTTGACAAAGTGAAAACAACAAATTGATCGAAGTGTTAGTTTTATTGTGATAACCGCTTGAAAATTCCCAGAGCTTAAATTGAAGTGCATAATTCCGTGTTGACAATTTGAGGAAGCAATCAGCCATATCATCCGATCTGGAATCCTAAAACAAAATGACGTCCATGTCTGACAGTATATATTTGTTCGACTACTTCCTCTTAAAAATGAAATGCATAAAAACCAAATTAGGAACTCATATGAATAACTCCAATTTGATCAGCTTTCTGCATCTAACCTCATCTAGCTTCAGTTTATTACTTCACGACTTCAATGTTATTACAATATAAAAAATGCAGAATAGTGAACAGACTAGTTTTCAACGAGACATCACCAGGCATATTTTGTCACATCTTTACGAAGGGATCATTAAGAAGGTAAACGGGGAACGGATGATTATTGAGGTCAGTCAGGTGGATGTTAAGTTGTAATCAGGTGCCCACTTGAACAATGTGTCTTTACAAGTTTGCAGGGTGGGGTTTGAACAACGTCGACCCAAAGCCTGAAGTAAACGTTTCTGGGAGCACAACAGTGGGCTGTACAGGAGATTTTCAATGGGCTCTGCTGTCGACAGAATATTACACCTCACTGCCTCCAACTAGATGGCCTTAACTGTGTAGGTTGGGCGAATAGGGCTGTTGACTGACTTTATGATTCCATTGTCGAACCAAACTGAGTGATGTTCACGTATCTGTACAGATAAGTTGATAAAAAAAATTCTGCACCATTAGACTAGGTATCCATTTTACTTCCAATCCGGTTTTCTGCCGACACATAAAAGATAAGGTGCCTAGTTCTGCAGCCTCGTTCGGAGTACATTCACTCACATTTTCCTGTGGAACTAGTTCGGTTGATCACAAGACCAGACGATTATCTGAGCGGGTCCATGAAAACCACCCACCTTGATACAACAATGGAATAACGAAGCCAGTCAACAGTGCCGTACTACAGAAGCTAGTGGATTCGAATGACTCGGATACATCCTCTCATCATGACGTATAGAGCAGTACTTGGGTAAGAAAGGCAGAGCTACACGACTCATCTGTAACATGAGCGCCGCCATCCGATATGCGATCGATCAGGTGGAATATCTGATCCGATATGTCATGTAGCGTATGACAGTTCCGTTTTCGCCTGATGCTAATATTGTGTACTATAACAACAACTTGTATGGTTCACCAATGTGTGCGCTCGGTTCTTCCTGACTAACATATTCACATTAGCATCTATAGTACAGACTGGGAAAGGATGTAAAAAAGCGAGTGAACTTTATGAATTGAACGAATTGTTGTTCAGTACATCTTGTTCAGGCATAGTTAGAAAGTGATTTCGAACACTCGCCTCTCTGTAGAACGGAAGAACGTGAGCAGACGTAAAACAATTGAACTAATCAGAGAATCCTTGTGTTGGGTTTTGGTAGCCTGAATTTTTTGTAAGTAGTAGATTGAAGACTGTTAACCAAAAACGTTTGTAAGAGTTTCCAAAGTTGCTGCAAACATGAAATCTCGATTAAGTTCCAGTTGAAAAAAGTCAGGAAAATTTTGACGCTGGGATCGTCCTTCATTTCTGAACAGTAAATGCACTTTCAGCTCATCGTCCGATCATAAGAATACTCAGCTAGAACCTTATATCGGTAACGACAACATAGAAACATTCGGAGGTATTCTTTATACCAGTATTTATTGATGATCATGTCTGATTTTATGAACCTGCTACAGGTACTCAGCCAAAACAAATTCTGTCTTTTAAAACCGTCTTTCGAAAGAGAAATTAGATTCGTCTTGGTTATCCTTTCCCACACTGACTTCATGAATGCAACAATATATTCAGCATTTGCTCAAATGATATTACCGTCGCTATTTTCCTCATCACCAAGTTGTTAAAACGTTTGATTACACTGTGCTCTTTGAGTAACTCTTCCATTACGATCGGACGAACATGGGTAAATCTGGAACCGGTTGCAACCAATAAGAAGAAGCGAGGGCTTACCGGCAAACCAATCAGTTGTTGACAGTTCGAATGTGTCAAATATTTAATGTGTCAAATATCAGCCAGGGTCAGTAGGGTCCGAGCACCAAACTGCGAACCGATTCTCATTGCACGCTCCACTATCCTCTAATCCATCTCTCTCTCACTCTCACTCTCTCACACACACACAGCCGAGCACCCGAACGGAACGCTGAACGGGAACGATACCGGCCATCAGACGGTGTTGGTTGGCCAAGACCGACCGTTCATGTGCGACCTGGTCCCGTTGGACGCGGCCGATCGATTGGATGGCAAGTGGACAGCGA
Organism: Paragonimus westermani; assembly: GCA_008508345.1. NCBI lineage: Eukaryota > Metazoa > Platyhelminthes > Trematoda > Plagiorchiida > Troglotrematidae > Paragonimus > Paragonimus westermani. Next base: position 65,256 of record QNGE01003732.1, on the reverse strand, counting down.
ACGTGTACGGGCCAGTAGCAGACCTGGTCGTGGTCGATGTGAGCAACGGTCGTGCCAGAGTGATGCCACGGGATCCGCCCGGTTTCTACCAGTCCGTCGGTCAACTGCAAGTGCATTGCGTGTTCACCACACCGAACGGCACGATTCTGTACGACTTCAATCGGACCGTCACGATCAGAGGTGGGTGATTGTGTTCGTTGCAATTTGTTCGCGCGTGCGCGTGAGTCACGCATGATCGGTTAAGCTTTACCGCTCCAGATTGCGTAATGTTACTTTGCGTTGCAGTGTATACGACTTGGTTGATTTGCACGTTTTACGTTGCAGACCGTATAGCCTATCAAAATCGAGTTATCTTCAAACGTAAACTAGGTGATTTTTTCGTAATAACCCTGTCCCGCACTCAGCAGAACAAGCTGCATAGCTGATTGCGAAATCATTGTAATATTGAGCCACTGTTTTTTGCCGTATGCCCTCGCATTCTGTTGGAGGCATTTCATAATACACAGAGAAAGTTTGACTGCTCTGCTAAAGTTTGGTTCGGAAAAATACTGCTTCAGAAAACTGAATGCCACTACAGAGTGCCTGTTACGAGCTCCGTTGGGAAGCCGAAGCTTTGACGTATCATATGAGTAGACCCTCAACAGTGAGCGATAAACGCTGATTTATTTTACTTACGGTCCAATGCACTATTTGTTGCACGCTGTTATGTAGCCACATCTGGACAGCAGGTGAGCTATCAATTCAGTTAATGAACAACGTAGCACCTCCGTTACCTATCAGAATTTTGGACCACTAAGAACATCGGGAATTTAAATTTTCCCTCAGACTAGCCTTATTGAAAGAGATTAGGCGGCACAGAGTCAATGCGTGAACTGTGTGAGCAATCTTGCCTGAGCCGGCAAACGGTTGAATCAACCGGTGGCTTCCACATAACACATTGGGTTTGGAGGTAGGGGGTAACTGAGTTCAAACGTGGAATTTCTTAACTCCCAATGTGGTTTTGTGGATCACGTGGTGGAACGTTTGGACATACAGCTTCTATTGCTGGTTCGGATCCAGTAGACGCCCAGATTTTTCACAATTGGATCATCTCTAGGTTACCATATCTGCCATACAAGATATAAGAAAGAGATCATTTAGACTACGTTGGTTTCTGCAGTATCGCCGGTTAACTGGAACCGAATATTGGTACTATTGTAGTGATTTCACTGTATCAGTTAATTTTTAGCAATTATTTTTAATTATGAACGTGTGTAGCTAATACGGAAGACGCACGTTACGCAAAGTATGCTCGAACAACTTCTTCGGCATTGTCACAGGTGCTTAATGCATACGATTTAAACACGTAGGATCCTTAGCCAAGACAAAAACTAAACACAAGTCACGATTCGCTTGCTACCAAGGTAGCGTCAACGTCACAAACAATTGCGTTTGTGGATACGGGGCATGGTGGCGGCATCGGACTGCGATTGTTTGTGCGTATCGTAACAGACTCGCGTCGAGATGCAAACATGACTCGGACGTTGCTCGTTTGCCCAATCATGTGTTGTATCATAAACTGACGTTTCATGATCAATGGTGTAGGTTTTTTCCGAACGATGTGTTGGTTCTCTTTCGTTAGTTGTTTTCCCATCTTGCTCACAAGCTAGTTATTGGTTCTTCCAGTATAGAATTCTCCACATTCACACTTACATTCATAAAATAAATACAATTTGTCGGCAAACCGACTGTGACCTTTGTGTTTTCGTTTTGTTGTGTTACGTGTCTAAGTTGTCAGCAGTAAACACGTGGAGACAGCAGTGAAATCCGTTCGGACAGAAATTGTGTAGTGTTACCATTTGAAGCAGGACTGTGATCCGACAGGAACCTGCGTGCTACAATGAATTCTATTTGAATTTACATTTAATTATAATCACAATAATGTGCTAGCCCATCTGATTTTTATTTATTTTGCAAATTTAACTCACTCATTTGATTCTGACTAGTTGTTCTGTATAACATTCAAGGTGATTTTCTCATACGTTCGGTTGAGAAGCTTTCTGCGTCCCACCTGTGCAGTTTCCTGCAACGTTCAACTGAATTTTTTTTGGTTACAGGTGATATTTCCATGATCATAAGTCGTTTGGATTTTCGTGATTCCGCATTCTCACCTGTGTGGTGGATACCGTTGATGATTGTCTGGTTTCTGTTGTTACTCGGGACCGCAGTCACAATCGGTCAACTTTGTTCATCAAGACGAGACTGGGTCTATTCGAGATGGGATGTGCAAAATATGCTTCAAATGGTGGACAATACACCACTGGTCTATTGGACGCCATCCAAACCGATCCCCAAAATGCCTAGCATACCGGTAAGTGTTTATGTTGGTGTGATGGAGTACGAGGCGTAAGCAAGGAATACTATCATTGTATCTCACATTGTATCTCACATACACTTCAGGTAGTTGCACACGGGTCACTGTCAGTCTTTGGAACGCGTTAAATCTCGCGTGTACACAAAGGAAGGCTGAACGAAGTGTGGAAGAAGTGGTCATGCAGTGGAACTCAACAGTGACACATTGAGTAACCACTAACAAAGAGCGATATCTCAGTGATAGTCAATGAAAAGGTTGTCAATTGTTTTGGAACTTCAGTGTTAGGATTAATGTACAAGCTTAATGCAGCGACGCTAGTCTGGACCGTGTCCTGTTCTGCTCAGTTGCGTTGTTCTCTGGTCCGATCCGGGTCCAACCGCGTCGTGCGTGCCCGCGTATCGACCGCACCAAATCACATCCAGTTTGAGCATTCCAATTGGTTGAGTGTGGAGATGTTGACTGCGTGCGCAGGTTGGGACAGTGGGCGTCACTTGGACCAGACGGCTTGTCACGTGATGAGGGCCGCGTAAGAGGGCGAGACGACGGCCACAGTTGTCTTCACGACTATCAAGAACCAGATCAGCAGTAAACGTAATCGTGCTAACCAACATAATTCGTAGACTCCGAAACTAAAAGTACAGGTAACCTGAGTATAGGAGGACGTGTAGGATCGACGGAACTAAGAAAGACAGTACGCCCAAATAGATCAGAAAATAGATGTTTTGATAGTGTGACCACGGCTATCACCGAAACTGCTCAGTTCGGCTGTTCATTAAGTTACCACAGACAGCCATGGACTGAGGCAGCTGACTGATAGCATTTTAAAACACTGAGTTCTCTTGATCCAGTTCACCAATAGCGATAGAAGACATACATCGCGAGATGTTAACATTTCGTTTACTCTCTTCAGTCACGAACGTAAAACATTAGAATATATAGGACATGCGGTTAGCAACACAATAAAAACATTCAACCATTGGGTTTACATGAAACAAAGACTGTCGTCAGGAGAAGAGGCGAAATTAAGAAAGGTACTGCTTGCAAACGGTTACCCGGAGAAATTAATCGATGTTCACAGCCAGAAGAGACTGACAAAGTCTGTCGTGAGTACGGTTCCCAAGAAGCAGGTCTTTTTGAACCTACCCTTCAAAGGCGATCATATCACAACCGATGTAAGTCAAAAATTACAATCTGCTCTAACTCGCACATTCCCTGCGGCTGAATTGCGATTGCTACTCACAACTAGGAGTGTCACTCAGCTTATTCGTAGTCGTGACCTACCGAAATGTTCTGTCTCACATGTAATCTATCAGTTCACTTGCAGTTGCGGTGACATCTATATCGGCAGAACAGATCGATGCCTACGACAAAGAATGGCTGAACATATGCCTAGGTGGTTGATACGCGCCATGACGCAACGGACATTGGCAACAGAACAATTGAGACGAAATCCGACCTCATCCATCACAAAGCACATCATGGAAACAGGTCACGTTGTTGACCCGGCCAACTCGTTTCAAGTTCTGTTACGTAATAAGAACCCCAAGTTGCTTGCTTTCTCCGAGGCGATGTTGATCAATACTCACCGTCCGGCTTTGTGTGTGCATAAACTGTTGACTCACGCAGTTTGTCTGCCCTGGAACTGACGACAGTCTTTGTTTCATGTAAACCCAATGGTTGAATGTTTTTGATTGTGTTGCTAACCGCATGTCCTATATATTCTAATGTTTTACGTTCGTGACTGAAGAGAGTAAACGAAATGTTAACATCTCGCGATGTATGTCTTCTATCGCTATTGGTGATAGCATTTTGTCAGGGCGTGAGATGCTTCTTCTGCGATTGGACTTCCGTCTTACGTAGGCAATTCTGTGCTAGTGACTTCCCACTGAGCCAGCCCAGTTGATCCGTGGTTGGATGATTTCCCGGATGTAACAGAACCGGTCGGGTTTGCTCTCTCTCTCATGCTAGACTTGAAATTAGGCGTGTTGTAGCACGTGCAGTGGACAGCGTGGCGTTCTGGATGCAGCAGCGTTTAAACGATAATTTTTCATCCACTTGGGAACCTGGCAACAGAGACAGGATTTCCAGATGTATTGGTTCATTCGGCGCAGTCCTTCCTCTCTCATCATACAATCGATTGACGCTGAGTGCTTTATATTGCTGTTGTATTTTATAAATCATGAGATCGCTTATTGTAATGAATAGGCTACGCGCAGGCTAGGGGCTCACTTAAACGTAGGTGCCAGACAGAGGCGATAGCAAGAATCGATATAGGTGTCGATCGCCATAACTAAATCACATGATTCATCAGACATGGCTGTTTCTAATAAGCCTCATGAACTCAACAGAAGTAAAAGGCAGTTTTCTGAACAGACGTAGCAAGGAAAACAACTGGTCGACGATAATCTGCATGGAATATACACTGGTCCAAATGTAAACATCTTTCAGCACGGAAAAGAATACTACATTTTCTTTGTGGATCCCCCTTGGCATCAACTGCACGAAAGCTGCGAAATCTCAGTCACGTACAAGTGGACATGAAATCGTTTTACCAAACTCCAGATTTTGTTTTATGAAGTAATCAATTGAGGGTATTGTGAGCATTCTTGTCTTTATCTTCCGTCCTTACTTTCGAAATCCTTTTTCACCTCCCAAACTTGTACACTCCTCGTCCTTCTCAAATAGCCAGATCTTTTAGACACAATCTCGCTGGATCGAGCTATGTTCAGTCCGGAAACATTTCAGCAATTGCAATCCACGGTGCGTTTGTATCACCACTACGCCAGACTCGTCTCGTTGTGGCATGAACTGTGGTTAGCTAACGTAAGTAACATGTACAATTATGGTAATTGAGTTGTTTGGTATATATATATATATATTCCGTTGAGGTGATACTTTACCTTACAATTATGAGGTCATCTGTTGCATTTCTTAACACTAAGAATGCCAGGATACTGCTTAGGTCGACTCGATATTTTTGCTCGAATTTAAACGGGGTTTGACCCTAAAATGGTCCGATTGGATATCAATACAATTAGGATGGTGAAAAAAAGTAACCCATGCTCATAAGGCCACTTGACACAACGGGATCACTTCACGCCTGGACGAGCATTGTGACACGTTAAATTGATTGTCGTCATCAATCAATAGGGCACAGATAGTCCGGTATGTAGCCCGGAAGGCATACAACTGATGCACGTCGAGTCAGGCAGGGTTTCGATGTCACATTCAACAGATCTCAGCAGTGAATAAATTAAAAGACGCCTGAAGAGAGTAAAAATCCAGGGCGAAAATCACCGTATCATGAAACAAGCTGTGATAAATATACCACGATTACGTTACAGAGAACGCAGTGGTGATCTTGCTACGCAACAGGACTGATACCACGGCATGTCATCATTAGGTTCCAATCTTCATCCAATCGCTAACCAACCGCGAATTCCTCTTACAACAATGAGTCGAAGAGATAACCGAAAGAGACTGTCCAGCATGCATGGAATGATTTGGATGGAACGAAACCTGAGATAATGTTGTGTTGGCAGTTTGAAACGAAATAGAGGTAACATCCATTTTTAACTTCCGAGATCACCAGTGCTGTCCGGAATCATGTTAAGTGATTTTATGGCAAGGTTTCTGAAACTACAGTTAATTACATGCTATTCATAAAAAAAAACCTGATCGACCCATGCAAATTAACGACAATCCTAGCGAGAGGTGCTTTGTGGTTGTGGGATGGGCCACACTATGAATGAATTCGGTGACCTCAAACTTCTTAGTATCATGCCAGCAACCTTCAAAGATTTGGTGAAGACAAACTACGCTGTATGCAACTGAATTTGGCCGCCATTCACTTTACCTTTGTCATCCGTGATCAACAGAATTAGTGTATAAACATTATCTGAGGCGGCTCACTTCGCTGGTTTGCGTGGATACCGGTTGCCTTAGGTTATCACTTTTCACTGACTACGGGGTCACGCTGTAGTTGGTTTCTTTCTTACCTAGATTCAACAGGAAAGAAATATACAGTGATCCCCAACAAGAAACACCCACGGAAGAGAGCAGAAGTGCCTATACGGTGAGGACGTTCTTTCGTAGGGAGGACATTTTAATACCACTGAACACGACTGACGAGAGAACAAAACACAACACTACTTTGTAAACTACGCTAACACAGACAATCTTCTACGATTAGCGCTGGGTTTTCGGCAGAATTGACTTTCGTAGTTCGAAAAAGTATGTATGATTGACCCCCTCCTGTAACTTGTAGTGATGATTACCGTGGTGGTAAAGAACCACTCGTCGAGTTGATCAGTAACAAACTCTACAATCGGGTTGAACTGATAACAATGAAACGAAATATTACACTTTTAAAATTTGTTACAGTATACTGGTATGAGTCCACGTGGACTAGGTTACTGCCAGACAACCCAGGTCTAAAAACAAGGATTCCAGTCCGTTGCTCTAGAATCAGAAAACATCATAACTACCGGTTTTATGGACTCAGAACCAAGTTAAGAAGATAATACGAGTTACATCATATGTTAAGAAAAATCATTTGGTTGGGTATTGTTTCAGGAAGCTTCAAAAATTGGTCAATGAAAACTCGTTATTCCTAATGCAGGGTCCCTAGTGCATATCGCAATTGCATCATTTGAAGTGATAACCCTAAGTACTCAGAGTCTAGAACAGTCGCCGATAGTCTCTGAACTCTCAGTTTGGGAGAGAAATCATCACTCAAACGTCCCAGTAATTGTCGGTTGAATGTTGCTGTGACGTGGTCTAGCGAATGAGTCTCAAACTAGATCAACCAATCAGGTGTAGGCCAGTTTATGACTTGCCAGAACACTATCGGGACCGCCGACGAATGGATCTGCGTACTTTACTGATTTATCCTCAGAGCGGATGGTGTGATTACAAAAACGTTCTCTCCATGACAATATTTATTGGACAGGAGCATATCCTCTTGTAGGTTTGTTCTTGAAGGGAATTACTGGGTCTGGAAAAGATCCCAACCGAAAGACGTTCTCATCTACTTGACCTGATGAAAGTAAACAACGGCAATACTGGTTGTGCAATGGGTTATCGGATCTGATGCAGTAAAGTAATATGCGGTTGTTAGAATTAACTCTGACAACTGAGCCTGGTTGCCAAGTCCAGAGGAAAATCAGCGTGCAAACAAACGCGGTTCCTAAGTCGAAAAGACTGAAGCCGAAGCAAGTTGGACTGAAACAAAATAAAACCATCCTTATCAGGATAAACTCAAATTCGTAAAACTGAACGGGCTTTGAAGATGAATGAGTTGGCAGATCGTCAACGGATGCTCGACAACTGATTAACAGATTCATGCTTTCCCGTGGGCTATTTTCCCTTTGCGCATGTGAGTTAACAAACCAGTTTTGAGCACGAACATTGACCCTAACATCGAGACCATTGTAACTGTGTCACCTTCATCACCATAGACAGCAATACATCAGTGGTTCTCAATGACGCCGAACTATCATACAATCACGAACTAAAAAGCAAACCCTGTACAGCTGAGAAAGTTTTTCTTATGAGCTGTACGGATTCTTTCAGAAATAGTTTGCGTTGAATAATCTTTTTCGAATACTGACCGCATAAAACAACCAGTTACTTGTACTACCTCATGAGATCGTCCGAGCAGCGATGAGAACATAATATTTTGCCCAAAAACATTAATTAGGTATGTAAAATGCCGAATGTACGATAAAATAAAATGCAAACTAGGGATCGTTCGTACTACACGAGAAAACTGCTGAAATGTAAATTACGGAAAATAAAGCAACCGACCGCCGCACTGAGCCATCTGGTATGCAGGCAAGTAACATATTTAAATAGACAGAAATTTACAAACAAGGAATAACGTCGTCTTCGGTGCATCATCCTGAGACTGAATGCAACAAAATTAATATGAAAATAGTAATCGAAAGAGGATTGGGTTGTCTCTAGTTCTATGAACTACCAACTTCCTTGTTATATTGTGTTGCATCTGGCCTGAAGATGGGCACCGTAAACGAGCTTCTAAGCACTGGTCGAATTCAATGCTTCGATTTGAAAAGGAACGGCCGAAAAACCTACATATGCATATGCTACTGTCAAATGATGGCATTCGAAGTGTAACAACCAAATCCCTATTGTTTATCAGTAATCAAAACATTATTCTACAAGTTGAATGGTTTTCGTTACATCAACCTGATACAAAGCCTTACTCGTGAGCTCACCGATCGGAGTTATCAAGACAGTTAACGACTCAGTTCAGAGGAATCGGAGCAATACCGGCAAGTCTAGGTGATTGGGCAATTAAACGTGACATTTCGGTCGTACCTAACATGAGGTAAATGGCGCAATAGATTCGCGAACGTGACAAACGTACGTATCACTACGTTGTTTTCGAAAAGTTTTTGTTGAGCTGCTTATCCCAATGTCAAGGTGTCATAAAAAAGAGTGGCATTCGAATTCAATTAGCCAAATCTCCAATGCTTATGAGGAACCGTGGTTTTGCGAACCATAAATATATACCAGTAGTGTGCGTCTATTGCACAGATTGACTGCAGCAGACTAGAGTCTCATTTGAGTTCGCTTCGTTTTTACAGGACCGTCAAGGACTGGTGTCTTCTTCTGAGCTACTTATTGACTACATTCAAACACACATGGGACGAGATGCAGGTAAGTGAGTCTTTGGTTGCGGAATGAAGCGTTAATTGGTAGCGACACTGACAATTTTAGATGGAGACAATCACCCTACTCAATTTCAAGATCGGATAGTGTAAAACGCATCGGATTCCGAGTTGAAATTAGCTACATTCACCAACATCGACGATGTTTAGTAGCTGAATCACGACGAGAGGTAATAGATACCCGCGACATCACTTCATGGAAGAACCTTACAGCTGTCCGCTGTAAATATCCTAAGTTTCAGAGCCCGCTGATTTTCATAAAATAACTCAACTGCAGAACGTCATGTCATCAGAAATGCATAAGAGTGCTCCGTAAATCTGAAGTTGAAAACTCGTTCGAAAAGTACTTCTACTGTTAAACCCGCTTTCATTGCAGGCAGTAGATCGGTACAAGTGTTGTGATTAATCACGGGAAATTTTCAGAAATTCAACCCGTTCTACTATCCTAGACGATTTTTGTTTTCTGAGACATGGTAATGTAAGTAGTTTGTATTTAACGTTACCATACATTTTAAATTTATGGTTTCACCGGGGGTCCTGAAACAAAAAAGCCGAGTTCTAAACACTTCTTGTATGTCTTTATCATCTATGAATTCCACGGAACAGAGTGTGAAAAAACAAGAACCAATCGTAGACGAGTTGTTAATTTCAAACTTCAGTACCTGTTGTTTATCTAGTGAGGTGTGTGGTTGAAGCATGAGTAGTGGCAAACATGCAACCGATCTTTTGTTTCCGATGAAGTTCGACCGTTAAAATTCACAATATTCGTCCAAACGTCACGGCCACACAAAACTCACGAAGTCACTGATTATGCTTACGTAAGGTCCGACTGCGTAGGCTTAGTTAGTGGCGATGGCGGTATAGTCTCACGAGCCAAACGAGACCAACTGCTCCATCCGACTTTCCCCCCACCAGTAAACGTTCTACGTTGGTGTGTGAATCAGTCCTCAAATAAGCTTACTTGTGTATTATGCGGGTGCGAAATGTGAGTTTTTGCTGATTGGTTCCTAGAACAATTTGCTTCCAAAATTTGCCCATCGTACCAATAGACGACGTAATCATACAAACCGCATATCGAAACCATCGCAAAAATGAACAGCTGGTTCGGGAGATAGGACTGGTGATGACGTCGTTCAGTCATTTCGGTTCAGCGTGAAGCAAAACAATGGAACACGTGATGCACACCTGATGTGTAAGTTCAACCGCGTGCAGTCAAGGTTACAAGAGTTGAATGAATCGTTGTTTCAGGTTTTCATCACTGGCGTGCGGAGATATGAAGTGTCAATCTGCCATTACCATACAAGGAAGTCATGCGGACGTATTCTATTACTAGGATTTTGAGGAACCATGAGACAGCAAATGCTGACATCAAGGTGAATGGAGAGTTGGCGCACTGGTTCCCTGCCAGCAGGGACGTGCCGCAATGACCCCGTCTTAGAATCCTCGTTATTAACTTCATTCACTCTGGAACTAGTCAGTATCGTCAAAGCACTGACATTATCTACGATGACGACACAAAAATCAGGCTAGTTGCGGAGTATGGAAGATGTGGAAACCCAACGGAGCGGGTTGACTTGCCCAAACCAGTGTTCCGTAAAGAACAAGTTGCCGTCCCAGGTGAACAAATCCAATACTATACACATTCGCCATCAAAACTGTGTTGACTACTATGTTAGTGACACTAACCTACTCTTATTTGTATGCGAACGTGACCAAGAGATCCCCGTGATAGATAATCTAAATATATACAGATTGCACAGCCATGGCCAAAAAAGTGCAAACGACCATGAACCTCTCGGGAACCTTTGTTTCCCATTACGTTCACCACTATATTCCACTCAGCTGAAAACGAACATAAAGGCGTATCATTCTTAGCTAAAGTGAAATGTAACACTTATTGAACGTGCTCACACGGATAACAAGAATCACGGGACTCAGAAAAAATCCTACTCATAGTGACTAGCGGAATTGGATCAGTTCTCAATGAACCACAGAGCCCATAGAAGAGACCTAAACACCATACATAAAGTGTGCTACAAACTCACTGGTATATCGGCTCCTACTGAGCAAGGGCGAACACCCAGACGGTCATCCGCCGAAGCTGGATTAAGGAATGGACAAGTTGCCATATAGCCAGAACTGCTTCAGGTAGGATCCGTTCACATTAGAACAATTGTGCGGTCACAGTCGAGGGCTGTCGATCGGCACACACATGAGAGACAACCTGCATTGCTGATTTTCTAGTCACCTTCCTACAGGTCACCATGTGTGCGTACCTGACGGAACGTTGTTTCAGTTGACATGATTTTATGCCAGCAGCCGTATTAAAGTTTCTTTTGTTCACTTTCAATTCACATCTATGGACCATCTAAAGGCATTTGCTGCCAACCAACACACAGATAAAAAGGTATAAGCTACAAAGAAAACGAGTAGCAGCGCCGTACGACGATCACCTAGAATAAATAACGTTAATGCACTAAGCACATTCTAATCTGTCCCTTTGAGAGTAACACGCTGTGATCAAAATGCTTATCTACGTTCAGAAACAGGGTAGGTTAGTATAAGATAGACGATTCAATGCAGCTGGAATTTCATTTGCATAGTCGGGGAGATCACAGTTATCCAAATGAGAGCATTTCAAACTAAGAGGAGTAAGGACACAATTCTAGTGTGTGGACCCAACACTGCTATCGAAAGAGCCACGTGTAAAAGAAGACAGTTGAACGTTAACAGCGATTACCTGTCACTTTCCGATCATTTAGGCAGACGACATAGGTAATCTGAATCTCTCAACGCATCGGATCGAATGAAATGAAACCCGAATGGACAATCCCGACAAGTTATGGTACCATACATGATATCGGTGTAAAGTGAAGTAGCATGAAATACGTTCCAAAGCTCTCACTTTCAATATTCAGTTCGTTTTATCAACTAATCGTTACGACGGTATGTGGGCTACGGATTGCCAACTCCACCAGAACAGGATCACTATTGCAATATGTAACCGACTAGGTTAAGAAAGAGTTATCAGGCCACGTGTTAAATTCAAACTGCAAAACTATATCGTTTTCACATGTTTAACTCCAACAGTCTCATACCGGTTACAAAGACGATGTGTCGAAGAAGGATCATGTTTAGGTTCAACCGATATAGAACACGCGGAATTTATTTCATGGACGCAGTTAGTGTACATCAATGCCTGCTAAGCCTTCAGCACTTCAATACCCCCCCCCTAAAAAAGCCTTAATTAAAGGACTTTTGCCTTCAGAAGCTGAGCTCAGTGTGCAACACTTAACACCGCAAGTAGCCTAACAACTCTGATTTGTCTATTGTATCAGCAAAATTGAAAGCGATCGAAACACTTTCATGCGCAGTCTAGTCCATAAATCCCAAACAGGTAAGATGGGAAATTCAAAACAACAATCGTGAATTTGGCGTACAAGAACAATAACGAAGTGAAAACACAAAATTCGACCACGGTTAGGTGGGATGAGAGCGCAACTGTTAATCCCATATGCGTGATCGCCTTTTTACAGATGAAGAAGATGATTTCATCAAACATCTTGAGTCATGGTACTCGAATCTACAGTCTGTGAGAAGTACAACTCATGCTGCCGAACAATGACCGTGAGTCCCTTTACATTCAGTTTAACCGATCGAACAGCCTATTCAAATACAATATTTTGATTCAGATTGTGACTAACCGTGTTGAACACGTAAGCCTTCAAAATGAACGCGACTGAATGAAGAACGGGATCCAGAATAAAGACACCTTCACAAGCCGCAATGCTTCGCAGATAACCCAAAGCATCCATCGTCGGATTCAAGTTGAATATTCAAGGGTGTAGGTGGGCTGAGATACTGCCAGGACGCCCAGACCCAAACAGAACGATTGGGACCCTCAACTAAAGCATTCGGCTCAAAATCCTGTACCGCATAGCAGTGGGTGAGTGGCAGTGTACCGAAACTAGTGCATTCCGGAAAAAGATGCCAACTTTCTTTCAATCCCCAATTTGAAGGACCAGATTATGGTATGTCAGACCTCTACCCACTGGCCTACCTGTATGAGTGACTCTGTCAGTGTGATCATCACATCACCCAATTTAAGACTCCCAATTCAGCGATTTGGCATGACTTTTTCACTAACTAAATGCGAGGTGTCGCAAGACTGATATAAGCTCGCCTCCTCAACCACTTTTGGTGTTAAGCCACTGAAACAACTAGTGAGATAATGGGCGGTGTAGCTAAAGCCTAGATTGCGCTTAACAGTTTGTTAATCGTGATACATGCATAACTGCAGTCTTTTATTGGAAGGCGAAACCTGACTAGTCCGCGTGAAGAATACTTTCATTGTTTGTGGCATGCGTTGGGTACATTACTTTGGCGACGTACTCTATGAGCAGAATAACTCCGTTGATCACCGAGCGTAATAGACTTGCTCTATAAGTTTATTTAGTTCGAATGCTTGTTAACCCGTCACGCACAGAGGTAGGCTGGAAGCGATAACCTGGACACCAAAATATGTCATAAGTTGAGGCATGAAGAGTATGTGATACCAGAGACTCCTCGGATAGAGCGTCACACGTTTATCGATCGATTTTCAAAGAAAACTTGTAACCACTTCAGCTACTTGTTAGTACAGTTCATTACTGTGACAGGGCACGGGCGCGAGTCAGCCAGAGCGAATTTGGATGCCCGGTTAGACAACAGTTGTGTGCAGGTGGCTCCGCATCCTTGTACTGGTGTGAAATTTCTAGGAGGTTCGATTGACGTGCAAACTAGGTTTAACTAGTACGAACCGATCATGTCGTTAGACCAACTTTGTGACATTTAACCAATTCAAAAGAATCGAAGAGATTCTTAAAACTGAATACAACCCACGGTTGACTGTGATTGTCACACTTAAGTAAACGTTTCCTCGTGTTCACATTGAAAGAAAGTTGGCTTCATTTCATTTGGTTGTGGGAGATGAGCGTGTCAACCTTACCACTTTGCCATCTCTCATGCTTGTCAAAGCCAGATGATCACACTAAGTTGGAACAGTTCAGACTGCCCGAACATCCCGAGGCCGCTGCAGCAGGAACCATTAATAGACGTTAAAAAAGACGAGATCAAAGTTGAATTCGCAGTTCACAAAAGGATACGGCGTCAGTGTCGACAGTGAAACTCAAGTTTATAATGTTCCTGTTCGAGGTGGACCAACTGGAGGCTATATCTCGCCGTGGCCAAAAGTGTGAGCAACGTTCAATGTGTGGTGGATTGCCAGGTCGGGGGTGCGAGTTTTTGAACGCTCGGCCGAATACCTCAACGTGGGGGGGAGGTACGTTCGAAAACCTGCCGCGATCGGATCAAGGACAACGTGCGCGACCGGATGAGTCATCGCTCGATTAGATCGGACCAACGGGCGGGGCAGGGCAGGCGAAATACGACAGACGGCCAGATCGGAGGCGTGGTTTTTCCAACATTTAGAGGAACATCTCGACACGATGTTGGGATACGGTCAAGGCCAGCACTGGGTGGATGGCGCACAGCACGAGCAGCCGGACGAGCCAACGCGCAACGGAATCGGACAAACAGACGAGGAATGGCAAGCGAAAAACCCTCCGATAGAAGGCACCGGTCACGCACGTAAACCGGTTAGAAGTGCACACGACGTGTGAACGGAAACCGGGGGGTGCTGCGGGTTGGAATTGCGACTTATAAACGAGAGAGCGCGCGTTGCATGTGACTAGCGGTTTGGACAATAAAGATTGTGCTTTATTGGACGCCTTCTCGCTACAAATGTAGTGGTCCAAATTCTCGAGTAACGATCATCGCTAGAATCTTCATTACATTTCCGCATTGCCATTTACAAAATATACCAAAAAACCGTCCACAGCTTCCGTTTAGGGTAAGAGATCTACCATCGTAAGTGTTCTTAATAAAAGATCAAAAGACATGCCAACTTAGCCTTGGGTCTATCTTTGGCATTTCCATTCATGTGTTCAACACATTTCTAACCTACAACAGCGAGGGTAGGTGGGTCGTTTAACCCCATTAAAGTGATGGACACGATACGCCCCGCAATGGCCACGCCCACATCTTGAAATGGTGAGGATATTTCAAAATGTTCACACTGCCATTCCATGACCAGCTTAGTCACTAGTTGAAGGGTGGGTTCGAACGAGGTTTGAACCGCCAAACCACCACGATTTCTTTCGACTAGCAAATTTATCAAGTCTAGACAGAAAGTGAGATTATCTCATACTTAATTCAAAGGAGCATAAATCAACTAGGCTAGAAGGTTGCATATTTTTGGAGAGCGGATGTTATTATTGTTTACGCATCAGTTGATAAAAGAATAGCAAACACTCAATTTCTCAAGATAACAACATTTTCTATTTTATTTACAGAGACAACATCACGTATGAGAAAAGACGAAATCAGTCAGAGAAACAGAGTCCATACACACACTGTTACAACACGTTGTTAATAAATTGTTAGTTTGCAAGTGGTCTGAAACGACGGGACCGGGCACAAGGTTATCACAGCATAGGTGGGTGAATATGTCTCCAAGTAGGAAAAAACCGAACGCCTGTCAATATACACTAGCAAACAAATCATTCAATTAATGGATAATTTGAAAGCTGCAATATTCACCGGTTCCCCAGGCAACCGGGCCAAACGCTCGAGCAGTTTGACTTTCTTTGCTGTTGCGTTATCCGATTCAACATCGTACAGTACAGCCAAGTTGAACACAAGAGCATCGTGTAGACAAAAGCGTCGCTGAAGGCTGGGCAGAGTGACTCTAGTCTTTTCTGCCTCTATTATGCTGGAATTAGTAGGTAACGTGTCCAATGTTTGTCCAGATAGTCCAGTTGTGGTCAGAGTGTCCAACACGCGAATCGCCCCGTCCAACTGACTCAAGTAAAGGGAGCATACGACCATGTTGTTTGCAGCCTGGAGCAAAAAGAGGGCCAGGGTAATTGAAAGCATGTATCATACACACACGACACATCAAATGACGGATTGCAGTGACGTGATCACCTGTTTTCCATGTCAGCAGAATGAAAGATCATCCTGAGAAGCCTTAGCTTGAAACACTGACAAAGTGACCGGGTGAGGTATGAGCTACGAGGATCGAAAGTTCGCAGTGGCCAATGAAATTAATGCTTCAGATCTCGTCGGTTCAAACCCAATTACAATTCCGTTCTATCACAATCCTCGCCAGGATTAATAGGAAATGACTGAACTCGAGAGAGCCAGAAAAAAAAAGTATACTGATGTTTGTGTTGAAGAGGGCAAAGAGCGAAAATAACTGTTGGTTTAACGATTCCAAGAAGAAAATTGGTTGAGAAACTCAGTAATTTTAGGAGAATGAGCGGGGAATGTGGGGGGTGATACCGTCATCAACCAAGGAACTAGGAGGAGGAACGATAAGGGTTCCCAGTCGAAACCTTTGACTCACCAGTATAGGCCATAAGGTATTGGATTAGAATAAGTTCCGCATCTCGGTAACCGTGTCAATTTTAAGTCAACCCCAGAGGACCAAGAGACGTGGCAGGTCATATAAACTAACCTGCCTGAAATGAGGAAACCTCAATGTTATAGGAAAATCGCCCGTTTTAACTCAATAATATAATAAAATGAGAAATCATTACACCATGTCAACGTCATCTAATCATGATAGGATGAAAACAGAGAAAAATTGAATGACATCGACTAGCCGGCTTTCGGAAGAGTGTACAACGGCGTACGCACAATCTCGTGGACAAACACACGAAATGCTTCAAATGAAATCCACAATTTTCAGAAACTCTCAAATTATTCATGAGATGAAGAATGTAGAGAACATAGGTTTCTCATAAAACATGATCAGGCTGTTACATCTGTGGAAATTTAAAATAAAAAGGCAGCAAACGCAGCTCGGTTTCGGTAAAAAAAATTCGTGTGGTCATAACGATTTTTTCACGTCCGCAAATGTCACTGTGAGGCCAGCTGACTTCACATGAATTAGGTGAATTCAATCATAAGAAACGTTATGGTAATCTCGGAAAAACTCGAGTTTGTGTCATTCAAGGAGAACGCGTCGTCTCGCTTAAGAGAAAATTCAGTGTACCCAGACCATATAGTTCATTCTCCACTGATCACCCCGAATCTCACGTATAAACCGCCTGCCCACAAGTTACCTACAATGATTTATTCATTTGCTCGGCTAACTATGTGAGTTCTGATATTTAGCTCCCATAAAAACTAATTAAGGTACCATTTAATTAATGTGTCCAGTTTGAGCTGGAACATGAAACGGATATTCAATCGCTAGCACAGCTGGTTACCTGGCATGCAACACTGATCAGTGCCGAACACGTCGGCCATTAGATCAATTAGTCCAACCTATTGAAAACAAATAGTTCATTCAGCCGTAACACCAACAACATGCCGTTTGCGATACATCCTCCTGTTACTTAACAGCTTAGTGAGGATTCATTGGAAAGTTGTGTGAGCCAAAATCTTGCTCTATATGACTCAGTTCTTCTGAGCGGAAGCAACGTTCGCCATTGGCGATTAAACAGTGAGGGAGCCTGATGGAACAGATATCTAGCGCAGTGATTCGAATGTTTCTGAGTCTTTGCAAAAACAATTTCGATCAGGTGAGGTAAGCACACGTAGAACAAACCTACAGCCACGTTTGTTGGATCCAGAGACAGAACTTGCTGAAACAATTTTTTCGACTCCTCGTATTCTCCTTTGCCCAAGCACAGAAGAGCCCTGAAATGAACAAAAGGTATTGAATAGAAAAGCAACATCGGAAGAAGAAGCAAATTACAAAGTTCAGGAATTGTAAAATATAGTTTAAAAAATGAAAGCGAACTTTTGAAACAGTTGTTGGGTAGCCAGTTGATGTTGGTTGTTCGAATCAATACCACTGACTGATTGGTTGAAATAAGCCTTCGCCGTTTCCAAATCACCCATCTACAATGAGAACGAGGGTGCAATGAGAGAAGACCGCTTGATTGGTCTAAGACGAGAGTAATATTACTAAACTCACCTGTAAGTAGATCCGACCCAGTACGCTGGCCAGTCCACGCAGAACAGGTAGCGAACCGTGGCAGATGATTGCCAACTGATGTACCGTTTCGATGGCAGCCTGGTAGTCCAACTCGGCCAGGTAGATGCTCAGACAACTGGAAAGGACGCGAACCTCTCGACAAGCCCACAAGCTTAACGAGGCTGTACGCGCAAGTAAACAGATCATAAACGGAAATCCGAATTAGATATACGAAGCAGATAGGCAAACAAACATACTTTCAGCAAGCATACCTGAAAAGTGTAGCCATTACGCCCCAATCGAATATGTGGAGTCAAGACAGGAGGGTATAAATTGGCTTATGGCTCACAGTACAAGGAAAGTCAAATGTGACAACTACGAATGTGGTTAGTGCAATACATCAGATGAAAACCTATTGTCCTGATATAATCCGGCTGTTAACGACAAAAAAGCCGAATGCCACGCATGAAAAAGTCACTAGACGGGGCAGTTAGCATTGCTCAGTCTTCACGGACCAGGAATACAGTTAGTTCGAATTGCTGCAATCGTTTTGCCGTACTGATCGTCCGAGTTGAGTACCACCCAATCTTCAAGTTACAGATCTTCATTTTACTTATACTTATCCCATGGTTTAGTCGATTGGAGCATCGTATACAGTAGGACTAAAGGATGAACAACGTAGTCAGGCTAAGTGTTCTGAAGGGAACTGCTTCCGTTTCCTTTTTATTAATGTTAAGCCGGTATACTTTTAATGAAGCTCGAAATGTCTTACGTGTTGTTGACAAGCTCCGCGATTTGTTCTTGTTTTGTCTGTTCACGTGCCCTCGAAGAGACGTTTTTAGTTTAGTGTCTGCAGCACCGTTGTCCTAGAAATCATTTGACCAAGATGACTCCGAGGATGTTCCGTGAGTCAGTTGATTGAGCAACCAGCATTGTATGACAAATTGGACGCTCGTAAAAAGTAGTATTGATAGAATATATATTTGTGGAAAGTCCTTTTATGCTGCAACTATGGACAGCGGCAATCGACAATGACTAGCTCACTTCTCCCAAATGAGAAGGTAGCAGCCCATACATGGACTGGATTGTTGCCACCTTGAACTGTAAGAATGTTCAGGTCATAGCTGAGTCACTCATTCCAAAACCTCAATTCAACCTTCCCAAACAAAATCATGATTAACCAGTCTACCTTCCGCATTTCAGTAGATAGCCGAATGAAGGTCGAACGCAGGGTTGAGAAATAGCAAATGGATAAATGAGCGATTTCATCAGAAGTGAACTAAGTGGTTATTAGGACGGTCGGGTGATTATCGAAAGATATGAAAATACAAGTGTGTGTGTGAGGCGATACATTTTAAATGCAGTGTCTGGTTCACACATGCTGAATGCAACAAACCATTCTGTAAGTCGGCCACTGAAAAAAGTGAACCAGATAACATGAGAATAATTAGGAGTTAACATCAAATGAATGATCGAATGATCGGGAAGCAAAGCACATCAGACATACGAGGTTTATCCTAAAAGTCTGGGGTTTCTTGGTCCCGAATATGTCGGCGACAGTGAAAAGCAGTGAAGCAGAGTATGGGGCCATTAATAAGCACGGTTGTGAAAAATAGGTTGGCGCACTCAAATTAACTTTCTAAGTTCAAGTCGTTGGGAGAAATTACCCTTGTGGCTGACTGACACTTGATGGCCTGACCCATTCAATACAGCGCACATTCTGTAAAACGATCGCGTCCGGAGCGATCAGCACAATGGTTGTTGAACTGTAATTCCAATGGCAGTGTGCGATCTAGTGGAAGAGTTTCTGGTTGAACTGTTGCAAAGGGAACGCTATCGTGTTCGTAAAAGTGTATCGGTCGGCGAAAGCTGCTCTGGCGAAAACAGATCAGCTGCTGAGAAGTGAGCACTTAGGAGAACGTCAGTCACCCACTTTACTGGCTCCTTCCCATCCCATTCCTGTTAAATGTGTCCACAAATCTTGTTCCCGGCAGTTAGATTGTGGGTGATACGCGACGAAGGTCAATGCCCGTACAAAAACTCCCGAACCTCCAGTGAATTGAATAGTGATCCACCGTTGGCGACCAAGATGTCTGAGACGACAATTCGGAGATGAGAAAGGACCTTTGATACCATGGTTATTCGAGTGGGTAAAACCCTAGACATGCGTTGACTGCCAATAAGTGGAAGAATCCAGTGGGAGGGTCAGCCAGTCAAAATGGACTAGAAGCCATCATGACAACGATAAGCCATGAGTATAGTTCAGACTTAACAGGAGATTACGTTACCCTTGCGTGACTTTTATGAACTAAGATTAAGTTAGCAGTTGATCGTTGACTACTCGTCAATAAGTGTAATCGCGAGCCACCAGTTTCATGCGAGCAATACCAGAATACTCCGATCGCAAGCGTCTTATTACACAACGCTACAGAAAAGCTTGAAACACTACATGATTTGCATTCGTTAGCTAGGGTAAGCGAAGCCGTCATCTATCGAATCGTTTGCTACCTATTTTGGACGTTTGTACAAAATGGAAATCACTCGTAGCTGTCATATTCCCATTGACTTTCTGGCCAGCTCTTTTCGAAAAGATAGTGCACATCCTTGTCACGGCCGGAACCAGACCTCCAGCCATGCTTTCATTAGACACCCATATTGAACACCGCTCCAATCACCTTACAGTAGACTCGATCGACTTGTCGACTGAAGTCAACAAAACAGTTAATGTCTCCTCGCATCTTCGGAAAGGTTGTGATTCCGTTCTTCAAAGTTGTCTTCTTCATGAATCTTTGTTGTTGTTGTTTTTGGTTAATCTTCCTTCCTTACAAGTTCGTGTTTATTTGTGAACTGGTGTCGGAGCCAACAACAGTCCGAACCATGATGCTTAAGCGAACGTCAAAACGATGTTATTGATGATAGGTGGTTGAAATCAACTCGATTCGTCAGCTATGCAAAATACTACGCAACGGAAAATCCAAATAACACGTCAGTCTGATGTCCGGTTCATAATGTTCACGAGGAGTTGCTGTAGGACCTTCGTTCATACCGAGCGGTTTTCTTTCAGTTGTGGACCTCTTAGGCCAGTTTTCAACCATTAAGTTGATTCTAATACTACATCGGTTTCTGATGAACAATTTATACAACTTCATTCAAAGAAGGGACAGGCAGCGACATCGAAATTAAGTAAGAAAAAAAGGGAAATTCAAGGCAAGCTGTCTGTCAAATGCAGAGCGTTGCATGATTAACACCACTGAGTAATTGACAAGTCATTCCAAGAGAGTAGCAAACATTAATAATTTCAGTCATCAAATGAAATTCACTAATGTGATATGCTGACAAAGAGAAAAAACAAAAAAGGGGTCTCCTAAATTCAGAGCATAGGGGTGCTATCGCAGTCAAGGCTCACGTATCGGGACGGAGAAATGTCCTTCCTAATGAGGCAAACCGCCATAAGGTAGCAACAAAATCAATGCCTGGTTTGCCACATAGATGTGTCAGGTCTTCAGGGAGCCTAGAACAGTGAGTATGCATAAATCAGTGAATGCATAGGAGGGCAGACGCAGTCGAATAGATAACATGTATGGTATGGAGGGCTGAGTGAATGGTGGTATCATGAGTCGGTGACGTACTTCATAACTTTGTCCATCCAGGCGAATAGGCTTCGGCAGTCGACCACTATACTAACATATATTACCACAGCATCGCCGTCACGGACCGCGATAGCGTCGGGTTTCATGAACGAGCCCGCTGTTGGTATTCATAGGTCCTTGAACACTGTTTAGTCCAGATTGCACAGCTTTTTCGCCTTTTCGCTCTACCGAGCACAATGCACATCGTGAGTTATCCAACACGATTTGAAAATATAAACGGGGCTTGCTGGTTGCCAGCAGTTGTCACGACAGAGAACTAAGTGACCACTTAGGCCACCTCGAGCACTCCGGACAGTAGTCCGGAGAAGACTGCATCAGAGACGGACGGCACGAATGAAGATCCTGGAGAAAATGTGGTCTGGATTCAAAAGCTAACGATTAGAGAGTGGACAGCGAAACAGTTTCTGAGAACCACGGCCGTCTGGCGTATGATAAAGCTTATCCATCCATGTTACATTGGCCTCCTCATTGTTCGTCACTACCGCACCCTGAACGCGTGTCGGGACATTGATGTCTCTCAGGATGCGGCCAAACGAATTATTTGGACCACGTTCCTCAGAACTGGACATTGATCGGAGATGAGAATAGTAGTGGACAAATTGTGAATGCCCAGACCGCGCAGCTGAACTGGGGTGTGGATGTAGCTAATTGGCGTGTCTTTGAAAAGGCGGATCCACTGCTGAACAAACTGATGAACTGTACAGTCCATAGCTTTCAGCGTGTTTCGGTGAACTCGGCTCAAGACTAGCGAGTGATTCACCTTCGGGATCAGATACTGTCTGAGAAGATGTAGACCCTGATGCGACTTCAGGGGCGCTTTGGTTGTTTCATCCAGCATCGTACGAAGCTGCAGTCGGCGATTCGTGAATGATTTACCTTTCCAGATGAACGGAATACAAAGATAGATCATCGTGTTGTAGGCCCTTGGTCAGTGAATAATGTCCGGAAAAAATTAACAGACTCGTCGGCTATAGCTGCTGTGTTGTGCTTATGGT
The DNA here is from genome assembly GCA_008508345.1 of Paragonimus westermani. Taxonomy (NCBI): domain Eukaryota; kingdom Metazoa; phylum Platyhelminthes; class Trematoda; order Plagiorchiida; family Troglotrematidae; genus Paragonimus; species Paragonimus westermani. The sequence goes on along the minus strand of QNGE01003732.1, from coordinate 42,535 downwards.
CGCAAAAGATAACTATGAGTTTAGTCTTTCGCGTGTTGATCTTCGATCCGGACAGCTCAATATCACTAGTGGCGGCCGTAGGCTTCTCAGAGAGACGTGTCGGATTCCCAGCCAGGAGAATGAGGTCCTCAATGTAGACAAAACGGCTGATCAGGGTATCGTGGAACTGGTAGTCAAACTCTGGTCGAGATAGAGTCGACACCTAATCCATTGCCATAATGAGTAGCAGGGATGACATGGGTCACCTTAGCGATCACCATACTCGGACCGGAGAACCGCGTCTTCGAACGCGGCGGACGCGCTCTGATAAGAATCAGTAGTGTAGTGTGTTGCAGATGGAGAAGTACCGAAAGCTCGAGCTGATCAAATAATCGACTCACGCGAAATAGAATCGAACACCTTGGGCACGTCAATAAAGGCCGCACACTGACTGGAAGACGTAGTGCCTGAGTTCCGGAGCAGCGTATGAGGCGGTGAGGTCGCCTCGAGGTAATCACCACGGTATAGGAATGCGAACTGAAGAACGGGTGGTTGCAGGCGCGTATTCCAACGATCACCAATAGCTTGTGAAAGCAACGTATCAACATTGAAGGTAGGGCGATAGATCCCAATTCGTCGGGAGAGTTAAGGTTATTCATCTTGAGAACAAGTGAGATGCGGCAGTGGCACAGATGAATTGGATAACCTTCGGTTGGCAGGAAGACGTTGAGATATCCGATCAAGGCATCAACTTTCATACGCTTGAAACTACAATTATAGCTAATATTTATTATTAAATGCTATAATTATTCCCTATTACGAGTATCTTTAGAATTGTCATACATGAGAACAGCTTGGCACAAACGGTTCGATGTCTTTTCCTTATTATGTAGATGGGACGTTCGCGCGTAAGTTCAATTTCTAGAGTTGTTCGAAGTTTCCACTTCTGGATGTTGACCTTACGGTTAGTGAACGCGGGAATATTGGCAATGTATCCAGGCTGACAGATAAACGAACTGAGAACTTCATGCAGGGTGGGAAAAGAGATATCACAATGTACGGGAAGGGTGACCGGATATTGACCAGAAGATCATACAAAATGCGTATTCGAAGTCAGTACATACAACTTCTGCACATCTTAAACAAACTGATTACTCGAAGCATTGATGCACTTTTGTGAAAAACAAATGGGGAACGAATGTAAGAACGAAACTAACCTTCACGATAGCCAGGTGTAGATTGTACAACAGATCCGTCCTCAGTGTAACCTTTCTCCAAGTTGCTCCGAATCTAGACAAAGTGCAGAAAAAGGAAATACAAAAAAAGCTGTGCAAAGATTGATGCGAAAATGCAGTTAGAAGATGGTGAGCAAGTATTCGTGCCTATACCATATTCATACAATCCTGCCAAAGGAAACAATCTTGTCGGAATGCACCCAGAAGTCAAAAACGCTTAACAAGAGCGCATAACCGTTTCCACTAATTCGTTATCAGGTTTCTATGAGCCACACCTAACTCAGTCACTGAGAGAGGTATTGACAATCGAGGCGTACCGTGTACATCGATCGACAAAAGTCACATCATCACAATGATTTAAGCGCAACAAGACAGTTTTTTTTTATCAAGGCCGAGCAACCGTCACCCACAGTTTGATAATGACCAAGAGACTGAAGGAGCTGAAAAGTTACAAGGGAGAATCCACACAACTCATCATTGTGAATCCCAATTTCACATTTAACTGTACTTATATGTTTACAGTAGTGTGTTTCTATCTTCGGTTTGCATTCTATTCTTATTCGCAACAGTTTTCTCTGAGTAAACCTTAAATATTCTGTCTTGTTCTACCCCGAATCAAGAGATTTACAACTGTCCCGATAGACTGTGTATAGCAGTGAATCCTGACAGAGTCTACAATCTACATTTACTTGATTTCCATAAACTCCAAATCGGCCGTAAACAATTGAAAAGTATCCGACTTAATTAACTATATTCCGTTTTCAACCGCAGTGTATCATATCTGTTTAGCTGAGCAACAGTAACGCGCTACCTTTCTTACCGCCATAATTAACTCGACGATTCATCACGCGTAACCGCCACACTGTGATGTGTTTTTAAACCTGATCATGAGTGTTCATTTAAATTATTCATGATTGTACTTCTAGAACCGTGTTCGACACCCGTATACATACTTACGTATAATCTTCTGCCCTATGCTCATTTAAACACATTATATATATATATATATATATATTCACCGAGACCGTGGATAAAACTGGGCTACTAGAACGCACAATCTGACTCTTCTGTTGATTTGACAATCATCATCATCACCAAAGACAACAATACATCAGTGGTTCTCGCTGATGCTGAATTGCCATTCGACCAAGAAGAGAAAAGCAAGCACCAGCCTAGGAGAAAAAAGAAGTGACCTAATTACCAAAAACGACTATGTCTGTACTCAATCATTTAACATCAAGGTGCTTCCATTCTAAAGACAAACGACTGATACCTAAGTGAAAAGTAAGGTGTCATCAGCAAGAGAGAGAGCTTCATTAAGGTTTTCACTGATTCGCAGCAGTATGTGCATTCACTTCGCAGACAAGTTGAGCAAACTGATAACACACACACACATCACAGAGCCTGAGTGACTGCCAACTCATTGAAAGTCTTCAGCTACATGCCATGATAATAAAGAAAGCCCTACCCGCCTGGCACGCATCTTCACCAGTTGGCTACAATGTCGGCAATGTTCGGTGTGTGGCGTTTCCCGTACATGGCCTAACCATCTAAGTATGTAAAAAAGTAAACACTGAGCAAAGGAACTTGTTTGACAATTAAATGCCCGCTCCCTAACCTCTTTGATGCTTATGAGGGTGAGAAAATACCACAATCAGTTCGCGTGTGTTTGAAGGAAAGCTTCAAGTTTGTGACCAACACATGAGGTAGAGAAACGCACAATATATGTAGGGTAGACAAGAGTACTCCATATACTAGATGTCGTTGCCCATGGTGTGTACGGACACTCCGGTCCAGTGTTACATTCCTTACGTTTCTCTAGCATTATTGAAGAGTCGCAAAGCTGAAAAACAGTCGGTATCATTTCTAACGAGCAAACTGACTGACATTTCAAGGGAATGCTACTTCGAAACAGAAATCAAACTGCAGTAAAGACGCTTGACAGAATCGGAGACATCGTGTCGCTCTGAAGTGAAGGAATTACAGTTTGAACGCAGGACCACATATGGGATTAATACTGTCAAGCCATTCAAAATTAGTCAGAAACAGCCACAGTGGCTGGGGTTCGAACTCGTGATAACGTGAATGGTAATCGGGCGAGTGGTAAATATTGCGTCGAGTGTACAAAAGCTATAGTCTAATTATTGAGAAAGATGAAAAACTATTCCAATGTTCAAAAAGTCACACAACACTGTAAGCCGTTTTTTTCATTCGGAATGTTATACACGAAGAACTGAAGCTGACAACATCGAAAATGCGTACAGCAATAGGATGCAACTGATATAACACCTACCCTGGCAATCACGGCCAACATGTAGTAGAGACGATTCAATGACTCTTCCGTACGATTCAAGTGGAACGGGAGCTCGGCGTGTAACAGTCGCAGAGAGAATGGGATAATTGAGCCTGGAGAAGTAGCGGTAGCAAATATATGAGTGGTAAATGTATGTGCATGATCCACTAACCATTTCGGTCCGGATAGAGTTCGGGAGCGTGTTCAAAATAGACATTTGGTGAATCCAGTGATTGGAATGAAGACAGTTCACGTTCTGCTAATTCAAAGTTCCGGGTGCGCACTAACAGCGCCAACCGTGCCAGCCAAATCTGCATGAGAAAAATGAGGTATGGTGCATGCGGATGAGCGACCAGTAATAAACAAGTGAGTAGACCCAGAGAAAATGGTATAGGTCCGACTTTAGGATTCAAACCATTTAAAGCATTAGAAAAACTCGCGTTGTCTACGAGAGGCAAACGAGGCCTAAATAGTGGAAAAAACGAAAGGAATCATAGGGGTTTATTTTCAAGTTGACCATCACTCACATTTGATCGCAGCCTTCGCATTCAGATAGACTTTCCAGCCAGCCTCTTTCGAAAAGAAGCACTAGACTCGAGTTTCGCTCTCATTAGAGCTCGTCAGTAGTGCATATCCTTGCCACGGCCGGGATTTGAACTCCGGCCTTTCCAATCATGAGGCAACCGTGGTAACCACTGCGCCGCCATTGACCTCACATTAGGCACGACCGAATTATCAAATCTGAACGCTTAACCACTTTCGCTTGCGAACAATGATCAGGGTTCGTATATCTCAATAAAGAATTCAGCGGTCAAAGTGGACACGAAGTAATCCCCCTCTGAAGACCACCTTCAAACAAGCAAACATTTTACAGCTTAAAGATAGTTTTCAACGGAGGAGGAGGATCAAACATGTTAGTACACCATGAACAAAATTACACGGGGTTATTCGTGGGTATTTTTGTTCGTACGACTTCAAATGTATTAGTTGCTTGTTGAACAATATCAATTTCGGGAGGTCTTCACAAGAATCTAGTGCGTACTGATGCATTGAATGAAGGTCAATGATCCTCATGATTAATCCACATTGGGGCTCATCTAGGTTCCTCTTGTGGTTCGCCTTCATCTGTCATGATATTTTCATGTAGTTAGGATGTACTATAACATATGGTTCACAATGAAACCGGCTACCGATCAGAATACGTCGTTCGAATTTATCTTGAATAGATAAATACTTACTGTCTGTATCCATACTAAACAAGGGCTGGCAGTGGTCTGCAACTATTGCTAACGGGTCAGATATACCTGGATCAATATTACCCAAACATGCTGTGATAATAGACCTTGTGTTCAGCCACGAGTCACTTGATCCAGTTAGTTGCGTTCGGACCGTTGACAAAAGAACAGAAAAATAACAATATATTGATCTTTTTAGTGCTTGTTTCTAGAGCCTCAAATACAAAAGTTTATGCCTCAGAAAACAGTTTCCATACTTTGCCTTGAATATCAGTACGAGTCCAGCATTCAGAAGTTGTAAGTGGGATAACAATGAAATACGCTTCATATCACCGAGGTGCAGTCAATCAATATGGTCACAATCTTCCTTGGTTCTGCTATCGTTTTATTGTTGATATTCTTCAACCAACCATGGACTATTTTAAGTGGCGTATACTGGGCACTGTGTAGCACACGATCGCCAACCGCGAAGCAGCCCGGATTCGCACTTTCCCCAATTATTGTAGGTTCCAGGTTCTTCGCTTTAACAGTGAAGCACAGCATCACCACCAATCCCCACTCGCCTTTCGTAGCCTAGCACCTGCACGACAGCGATTTGTAGGACAGTATGTATCTAGCACAACTGAGGGTATTTTCCAATAAGTACCTGTGCATTCGTTTACCAACAATAACATGAAGATGATCCTGACGGCTTCTGGGTTACACAGAAAATGCCAACAGTTGGGACAATCCGGCCTCCGATAACCTTAAGAATGCTGTTTTATTGTGAAGTGAAAGTGGGAACACAAACATGGAATAAGATAGACGAAGGCGTCATTGAAGAACCCAAAAGCCTGTACACTTCCCCCGTCCGACGAATAAGTCGAACGAGGAATACAGTTGCCTTCAAATCCTTGAAGACTGAACGAGTCAACACAGATGTGTCAGTACCGATAGCTTCGATAAATAATACCAGGCGAACTTGTTCACGGTGTTCGATTTACGTACCGGAAACTGGGAAGTGGCAATCAAATCAGCCGGGTGCAAGAAAATGGCACATTCAGCAAGCACATTTCCTCACATTTTCGGGTACAAAGATAAAAACCACCTGACCCCGTTCTGCCTAATTAACTGTCTGTGAGTACTTAATGTCTTCTGTTGTAGACAGTTAAATAGGGATCAGCTGTCCTCACTTGTTTCATCGTGCTAATTGACTGATGTGCGAATAGCCAGTTGCCTGTTAATAAACCATGCTCAAGTAGTGCGTGCATCACTTTTCTCCAAACAATAACTCATTCTCATTGACTTCTTGAAAGAAGCATACTGGATATGAATATCAGAGTTCACGATTACAACAATTCAACCGCAACCCGTTTGGCACTACTTTGCAATTAACCTCTTTGAAGACGATTCGACAACCAAAACAGCTGAAGCTGTTTACTTGGTGCTCAGCAGTTCACCTGGCTGATTTGTACAGTAGTACCGTGGCACTGTGGTTCAATCATGTTTTGATATTTGGGACCGCTGGTTTGTCGTTACGTATTGCTCAACAATCAGAGAGAACGTCGTATATGCATGTTGTTGGATAATTCAGTTCACCATTTGGAATTTAACGCTTGATGGTTGAAATGGCAGTAAATGCGGATGCTATTGTGGTATACAACATAGAATCGTAGCAAGATGCTTATCAAAACGATTGTCTTAAAAAGATCTAAGAACTGTTGAATTCCACGCGACACTGAAACGTTACAGTTTGTACGGGCGCTGGTGACGTTACTAGGAAACAAAGTTGGAGAGGTTGGAAGCAACCCACTGAGTCTGAGAAAACGGTGATGGTCAAAGAAGCCTTGGTTCCGAATTCCAGGTAGATACTAGGATGATTGTTGAGTAGGTGTGGATATTGCAGCTGTCTCGTGAAAAACGAAAACTTTGTAAGATCGACACTATAGGAATTCCTTCGAAAGGAAGAAGTTAGGATGGGCCAACAAGTTGCAGAGAATTTGTGTGAATATAACAATCAACGAACGACCAACAACTGACATTGAAACTATCTTACAAACGATGAACAGTCATTGTAACGCAGGATGCTAGTGACAGCGGTCTTTGGACGATACTCAAAACGGGAAGAATCAGATAGTCAAGAGAGCCCTGACGTCAGAAGAATAGTAGTTAAATTACGAGAAGAAATGTTTGGAAATCGTCCAAGCATTGGGCAAGTGAAGGCTGTACTCCAAGGTAACGCTGAAGGATGTTAAAACACTACTGAACAACCGTCAGTAGCTGGGCTAAGCGCTCCAAAACAGTTGTTTGATGTAATAATAATCCTGATTCCCGATGATATGCTCCTACTTTACTTTCATTATACGTTTGAGAATTAGGAACTTATGAAAGGATGTACAGTGCTTGACCCAAAAAAACACATGTACCAAAGACACTCTTACGAAGTGTGAAGTGTTTTGCATTAGGTAGCATACAGGAAACATTGTTTAAGGCTTGAAACGTGCAAACTGTCCCAGGAACAAACAGTACGACACGCTTAGCGGACAGAAACCAGCCAATCTATGCACTATGTTACTCAGCGTCGCCGCGGTAGTATGACACAAACTGAAAAGGAGGTACATCGAAATCAGTGTTAAATCTCAGCGTCAGAAAGACCGGAAACCAAAAGCAACGATTATAAAACTCTACAAGTTTTGCGTGAAAGACGCCAAAGAAACCAACAATGCACGACTGACAAATGATGCAGAGGCACGTCAGTCGTGCAAAATGGTGTACAAATAGTGTCTAGCGAAGAGGACCTCCCCAGGCCGAACGTCTTTCGAAACCACAAGTCAAACGTGAAATGCATAAATCCATTTGTGAACAAACTAAAATCTAACCAACATCCGACTAAGGAATCTAGTATGAAGCATACTCCCGACTAGGTCTCTCGAACTTAAGAGTATCAACTCAAGTGATACAGACGCAATATGAACTAAACGCCCATCCCGCTGGAAAACGAGAAGAAACACGCCACGTTGGATCAAAGTTTGCAGCATCTTGAGAAAGTACCCAGCCAGAACATTTTCTCAAAAACAGTCTTAACTCGGCTCTGAGGACAGAAAAAGCAGTGGTCATAATTTTGCTTGTGAATCCACAGTGTTGAATTTGAATCCGTGAGTTGGTCCTCATCTAGATTTGGACTGCCTGACATTATCCCAACTCGCGATTGCACGCTAACAAACGCTAAAGAGCATAATACCGGCGAGCTTGTTGTTTGCTCGCCATTTTCGATTCCAACCTAAGTGCAGGTTTTAGCATTATTTGTCTCGATATATGATTCGTCATCATTATGTGATAGCTGTGCAGTTTTTGCTAGCTGTAAGCGATGTTACTTAATAGTATCTCTTTTTAGATGCACCGTACTTTGAAATACCAGGAATGGTCTTGTTTGTTTTTCAGCACCAATTATGAGCACCTTTTTATTATAGTTCTCACAAAATGAAATCCCCCTACTTACTGGGGTGGCACTCAGATTGATCGCGTTCCACGAGAAAAAATGCCCCCTTTATCAAGTCATACCTTGACCAAAGAAACCTGTTTTCCATCTCCAGGGGGCGTTATTTGATGGGAACATTGCAATATAATAGTTAACAATACAATATAATACGAAATTGACAACGCACACCAATTCAAGTTAGAAAAGTCAAGCTAATAGGTTCGCACAGCGGATGTTCAAAAGTTCCAGTTGCATTTATCCATACATAGAACAACAACAAATCGGCAGTTTATGTGAAGAACTGGAGTAGGCTTCCGTCACACAGCAGCCTTTCTCGACTAGTTTTCAAGCCAATGTGCTAGTTTCTAACCTAATCCGGGTGGCTGCGTTAGCTTCCAACCTAGTCTAGATGACTGTTAAACACCCAACATTCTTGCAATGGCGTGAATTCCGGTGTGAAAATTAGCCGTAACCGATGAGCAGGAATTGAGAATCACAGTGACCTCTGGTTAAACTGCCGCTTTCTTAGGGCAATATTAAGTGATATGAGGATTTGCTGCATGAAAGTTTCCTTTCATTCGCCATTTTTCCCAGTTCGTAGTTGGCTTCTTGCCATATGGAATATATTCGACAGTTATTCACCTGATACGGTCAATGGTGCGCACGAGTGTTTTGTGTATACGCCTGTGATTGAACAAAGGCCTTCGGTCGCTGGTTTATCGCGTTTGTGTGTACCCCTGTGACCTTGACGAACTAAGTAGGATTGTGTCCATCCTTTAAAATCAATCAATACGGTCACACGTAAAAGCTACAATCATGGAATGGACTAAAAATAAGATTTTCTTGAGGAAATCTTTTACGACAGAAGCTGAACGACACAACCCTGAAAAAAGTGGGATTCTTTGACAGAGATTCGCAAAGGGTTATAAACATGAGCGAACAGATGCACCATTGCTGAAGGAAAAGGATTTCATGACACAATCTTACCTGGGCCGTGAAAGGGGTTAAAACGGCCCCTCCATGTTCTTCCAAGAAACCCTCGTCGGCCAGCAATCGACGGGTGACTTCCAGTGCGGTTCGGTACCATCCACTAGACTAAAAGAACACCGGCGATCAGGTGATAGAACGAGTAAATATTGATGCAGTTATACGGGGATGAAAATCATTTAGTATAGTATGGCATATGCAAGTTAAAGCCTTGAAAACGCTTGACGGTCAGCGAAATTTTCAGTTTCAACGGTCAAGTAACATTTTGCTTCATGCTCTAACACTATGAAACAGTCAGGCAAGCCCGCAGTAGAGGATATTTAAGACAATGGGAAATCGAACCTAGAGTGTTCAAACAGGAAGTTCAAGATAGTACAGTTTCAAGCATAAAACGAGTGTATCGGGTGTTGGTTAATAGTTGAACACTAAAGGGAAGAATGGCGATGATGAAAATAAAGAGCAGTTGTAATACACCCGTCCCGGCTACAAAGGCCACCTCGAAGAAGCATAAAAATCGGTCACTTTATGAAGCTGGACGTTACGGAAAGGGGCAGCGCTACTGTCTATAACGCCACTCTCTATAACGGCTATTGTAACAAACGTGGTGTACTCAGAAAACACGTCGTAATGTCACTTCAAGTCGTCATCAAAACGTAGCCTTTTCTGTATAAATCACATGCGTGATCCACACTGAATGCCATTTATTCCTCTGCGTATCGGCAGTCACACTACCTACAGTTAGGTGTTACCTGATTTCGCAGATTCTTTACACTACTGAACAGCAAAAGCAGTCGGTATGAGCTGACGAGAATTTGCTCGGTCTCACCATACAGTCATCAAAGACCACTTAAAAGACTACCATCAGAACGGAAGGAAGACAAGGTTGCGATATATTAACATTTCCTTCACTCTCACCAGTCGCAAAAGTAAACCACGTATGTCATATATATGTCAGACAAACGAAGTATTATGCCATCAACGTCATGGCAACCTGATGGACTGTTTCAGCTAGATTTTTGCACACAACTCCGGCTGGTGAGGTCCGACCAACATGGCTTCCTTAAACACTAGTAGCTTTGGGATTTGTTTCCGTAACATTAGGTAGCCGTGATGTCGATAACATAATAATTAATGTGAATGTAGGTATGCCAGTACCCTGTCTCTCTCTGTTTGTCGTGTTTTACGTTTGCGACTGACAACTGTAAACGAAATGTTAACAGTACAACATGTCTACCTTCTGCTTGAATGAAGCTATTAAGTGGAAGTAATTTAACTGAAACGATCAACGTAGAGAAGCGAGTGCACGCCGCTAGAGGCGCAGTGAGTAGACAATAGAAACGGTGAACATGTCATGCCTGAACTGCGCGAACTGAACGGTGCTAATCCCCTCATCTGGTGGTTTGTACAAAAATGTCAACAATCGCCGACATCATGCGCCTGCTGATCCAACTTCAGTGCATCTTCAGCTTACATGTAACTCCTTCTGGCAATCATCTGACAATGCAGTGCGTTAGACGTCCAACCTGACTTGGCAAAATGAGTGGATTTTGTTTTTTCACTCGTAACACATTAGTGAACAAGAAAACATATTTTCAGCAATGTATGTTAAAATTTCAGAGTGAAAAAACAATGTCCTTTTAATGATAATTACTGCTAGCTCGTAGTGTCCTGAAACTTCTCATTCTGATTCGCAGTTTTTTGCTAAAGTGCACCAATGGGCAGCGTATGAGTAGACAGAGCCTCTAACTCATCATCGACATCTTCCGACGAAATCTCTCTGCGTGTGTACTATGACCCGAGCTCCCAATGACCCTGACAACAGCCCACGAAATGAGAGCATTTAATAAGTATAAACACACAGAGAACAAGCAAGGAAAAAAGTAAGTTTTGTGAAAAAAGGAGTGGACAAGATTGCAGATACAGGGCCGCTACTGACGATGACACGCAAGTATCTCCAGCCACCGATGTGGACGGTCGCGAACTCCTGAACAAGACAGACCTCTACTGCTACTTAGGCGAGGTGGTCGGGCTTGTGTACTGTTTTGAGCGGCGGGCTATGATGACTAGGACTCCCGTCCTCCCAGATACAACTTTGTCAGACAGGCCAAAGGGGAGCAGTTAGACGAGCAGTTGCACTCACAGGAATGTATATCACACTACTGACCGGGTAGGAGTGCTTAGGCAGTGAGGCACGATCCTATTGGCATACAGCAGAACTATTTTTATAGTTGCGGCACTGCTGTTTTCCGTATCAGGAAGAAGGGGGTTAGAAAAGGTACCCTCAAACAAAGAGCACTCCGATCGCCCAACGGTTGACCGTGACCGCCGGCGTATTATCCAATACGGTCGAAAAACATCAGATATCTCT
>QNGE01003732.1:9112-20688 GCA_008508345.1 Paragonimus westermani | reverse complement strand
ATGCTAGACGCTATTTCGCGTTCTGCTAAATACTTCGGAATGCGCTTTGCAGCCTCAAAATGCAAAGTGCTTCTGCAGGATTGCTGTGACTACGTAGATTTGAGGTTAGATGATGTAGTCCTGGAGATTGTTGACCAGTTTTCATATCTGGGAAGCTGCATCAGCGTCGGCGGTGGAGGAGTGAGGAATGAAATAGAAGCGCGCATCTCTAAGGCTAGGGCGGTATTCGCTAATTTGAGGCATCCCTGGCGACAGAGGGGTATTTCTCTGAAGCTTAAAGGTCGTGTATATAAGACAACGGTGAGGGCCGTATTACTTTACAGCAGCGAGACCTGGCCGCTCAGGGTAGAAGACGTGGAACGTCTTCAAGTATTTGGTCACCGATGTCTGCGCTCAATCGCTCGTATCGGGTGGCACCAGCGTGTAAGTAACGAGGAGGTTAGGAAGCGAGTGTTTGGTAGTGATTGTCAAGCGAGTTCTTTTTCCAGTCTCTAAGTTTGCACAGGGTTAGCTGGTTAGGTCATGTATTAAGGATGCAGCTAGTCGTCTTCCATACCGAGCACTGTTCGCTGACACTGCGACCGACTGGTGTAAGGTGCGAGGTGATCAGATAATGACCTGGCGTGGGGAAATGAAGTCGTTCACGAGGGGGTTAGCCACTGTTGATCGAGTTCGTCTCCCGGGCTGGGACCCTAGCGACTCACAGAGTCGGTGGTTGGAGACTTTGGGCGAGATGGCGGCTAATCGAGCTCAGTGGCGTGAATGTTGTCGTTGTTTGGCCGAGTTTTCTGTGAAGTGAGTGCATTTAATGACGCGAGGCAGTGAAAGCCGTAAGGAAGCTGTCTCGCTGATGATGCCTTACTCTCACTTGCAGCTCGGTTGTGTTGTTTGCAAGGTGTAGGCACCTTGGTGCTGAATGTTTGAATAGGGACGTAGTCATTTTCGGTAGTTAGGTCCCTTCCCATCCCCTTCTTTCTTCCTTCTCTCCTATATATATATATATGTATATATATATAGGGTTTGCTTTTTCTTCGTGGTTGTGTGGCAGTTAAGCATTGGTGTGAACCACTGATGTATTACTGTCTATGATGATGATGATGATGAACAACATGATAACGGGTGTGCACAAACATCTCTTGGTGGAGATTGGAAAAGTGTTCACCGCACTTTTAAAAAGCTGTCGTGGTCACCAAATTGGATCTCAAAGAAAACCTGGAAGTCAGCGGTCGTCCAACCTATTTTGCTGTTATCACCATGAAAGGGCAACTTAGAAGACTCATGATGTATTAAGCATGATAATACGGGCATTCCCTCATACAGACAAGAAAACTTTCCAAACACATTCGGGGTCTATTTCTAAGGTACTAGTATTTACTGGCCTTACAATGGATACAGGTGCGCTGGAGAGTGATCAGCGGACTGCTACGAAACCAGTACTAGGCCTTCGAAACTTTATTTACAAGCCTCAGCTGGGAATCCTTGATTTCTACCCACTCGAGTACCGAAGATTTCCATGTGACTCAATCCTCACATTTCCTTTTCTCTAAAGGTTTCTCTGAAACATTCTTCAGTTCAGCGGGCCAATACGGTTTGCACGGTCACAAAAAGTTATCCAAGTTAAATCTCAGCTCTCTGTTAGACAAACTTCTCCCACAGCGTGGTGGCTCACTGGAATATGTTACCACCAATTGTTGTCAATGTCTCTCCAAAAGGTTAAAATTTAAGACGTTGTTAGACCTATACTTTCCCAGCCGAAGTAATCACTAACCTAAGCTGAGTTTGGTCACTCTATCTCTGAAATCCTACTGTCCCTTTAAAAATGTTGTGATCCGGAGGAGCGATGTTACACCAATTTTCCCATCATTTTCCAGGAGTACTGACGACTGCCCGACGTCGGATGAGGACTGAACCTATCTAGAGAACATGGACTCTCAGCCTCGCACCTGTGTATCACTGAACAGAAGGTATGGGGCAGGTTCGTAGGTTGATGAATATCTGGCTTTCCACTCATCATGCAGCACGTTCCAGACGGTAGAAGGTGTCCATTCATTCACAACAGCCATGAACCTGACCAGAAGGCAGTGTGTGGCTCGAATAGCCACTCATCGCAACAATGAAGCGGGATTGTACAAAAGAAACAATAATAAAGAAGGTTAAGCCGAATAAAATAGTTGGAGGGAAATATTGCAGATGCAGATAAGCTATGGACTGCGGCACAGTGGACATCTTGGACAGCGTTTCTAGACAGCTATCTGAGTGACCATGAGAGTCCGAACAGGATCATCAGAACCTCCTGACCACTACGCGGTTTTACCGAACTGTTGGCCGACCACCTGGTTGTTCCGAAACACGCATGTTAATGTCTCAGGTGTTCATCACACTCCATCTCCACACTACCTCCCTAGTGCGCAAAGCCCTGGTGTGTATGCCGGGAACCATATACGACAATCAGTGACGTAGGAAGATGAAATGGCGATACGGAAACCCGCTTATTCTGGGGGAAGAACCGAGGCAAGCGGTCGAAACCCAGGTGTGGATAGTGACGGCTTGGAAAAAACCAACAGCAGGCAAACAGTGGCCTACAGAAACAAAAACATTAGGCACTACTGAGTCCACCTGAGCGGAACCGAAACTTTTTGACGAAATGACAACTTGAACATTTCGTGAACGCTGAAGACATGCCTCACCGAAGAAAGTGTCATAAACCTAAGGATGGGGTGGAGAGTCATCTTCACAGCTTGACCGTGCAGATGGCTTTCACTTACGATCAATTCCTTTAAATTTTCAATGTTTTTTGCAGTCTGTTCCACCGGATTGGGAACACATCGCAACGCGTCTACAGTCGCCTCGTCCTTCAGATAGCGTAGTAATACAGTACGGTATGGATCAGCGATCACTGCAGGTGGATCAGAGAGCGGATCGGATTCGCATAGTTTGGACAACATAGGGCGAATCTCGGTACATGTAGCTAATCGAGTTGCTTTGTCAGTCAATAGTGCCTGGCGCGTGGACTCCGACGGTAACCACGCATCACGTTGCCGTAAACGATGGAGTGTCGAACTGTCCACTGACAAATCAGACTTAGGGAATTTCGAATTGTCCCATCGTGTGGATGAGTGCGATTCCTGTAGGTAGGGGTGGAACCAAATAGAACAGAAATGGATAAGCCCAAGGTAAGACTGCCGATGACTACGAACGAGTTCAGTTCTTTCGACTATTTAACGCTGGTCAATTGTGGTCTACTCAGCTATTTCCCTATACAAATAGTGCTACAGTGCTCAGTTCACACAGATCAGAGGAGCACATTCAATGTAAACTATAGTTAACTCGACCACATAAACTTTTAAGAACACTTTCACGCAATTTAAATACCTTTATCGAACTCATACGACTGAGCGCTGTGAACTACGCTGCTTTTTTGTCCGGGGGATTATGGGTGCAATCACTTGATGAAGAACTATATCATATACACATAAACGAACAGAGGATATGTTAACTTGAAAGTGACCTAATGGTGAAAAACCTGGGATTCGTATGGATTCGAACCAGTGGCAGGAAGAGTTTTCTAAGATGCGGTAAGTGCCCTACTAGCGGAGCTACGGAGTCATGGTACACAACTCTTCGCTGAACTGTTAAAACACTTGCCACATCTGGGCAAACTGTTCCTGTCGCTGGTTAGAATCAATGTGAACAGTAGATTTTACACCATTGGGTCACTAGGCTGATACAAGTCCAGGTTTTTTACAGTTGGATTTTCTTTGAAGATGCCTATCTATTAGGACAAATAAACAAATGTAAACAAAAGGGAAGGATCAAAAAACGAAATACTAACCGGTTTTTTAGCAGAAACGCTGCGCTCAAATACTGATTCAAAAGGATCTTCCGAAGTCGACAGGTTGGAAAAATAGCTACTTAGACTCAGTTTACTAGGATTTGAGGCTTCAGAAGCACCAGTACATTGCTTTTCAAATGCTTTTGCTGGTCGGTTATCTTCGGTAACTTCCATTTACGTCCAAATTCCGAATGAAAGCACTACAGTAAAGGGTAGCAGGTGGTCAGTATTGTGTACCACTTGTTTGTCAGGCATGCGTTAAACAAAAACGAGGCGAGCGTCGACTTGAAATATAGGCATTATTCGTTTTGTAATTGTAGTACAGGAGCTGAAACGAACGTGTGAACGTGGAAGTGTGTAATATACAGTAAAATAATTGCAGAAGTGAGCACATTACATTCTGCCCAAAGATGTTTAGTAACACAAGTAGTAAAGTGAGAGGGACCATGAGTTTTCCTTGAGCGTCAGGGTTGATGAGGTTGTATGGATGTACTGTTCATTTACATATTAACGATTATGAATTTGGATTAACGAAAATATTTTCTCACAAACTGTCTGTAGGAGTAGAACAGGCTTCAGAAATAGCTGGGCTGGTTGTCTCGTAGTCTCCAGCCGACGATATATTTCAGCTGTGTTCTGTTTTTAAGTCGGAGTTTGGATGAACACAATGATTGTCCCTTTAGCGCAAGTCGACAGAGAGCGTTTCCTCCCGTTCATCTTGAAGTCTGGCGTGGGCATTTATCGGATTGTATTCAGTAAGCTCGGTCTCGCCGACCTACGGTTCTTGTTGCGATGAAGGGAAATTATATCGTAATAAAACTGGCCCGGTTATTGTAAATTGAGTTGGCAATGAGAAATCCGAGGTCGACTTTCGATTGTATTGAAACCGCTCGTTTGGAGTAGCAAAAACAGCGGTGCGCAAAAGAGAGCAGATGGAGTGCATGGTGCCAGGGACAATGATGTTACATTCAGTGGAAGGGACTTGGACTTCAGCATAAACCAGAGGGATCTCCGAAGAGTACCCTTCAAAAGTTCTACTTGACAGTTCGATTGAGGATTACGCCGTCACTTTGCTAGCAACTATTCCTTCGTTGTACAGGAAGTGCTTTAATTCCTCATATATAAAACATGAATCATAGTCTGAATGGATATGAGACAGTGTCATATGGAGAATAACAGGCAGAAACTGCCACTGACAGTTGATACAACCATATTATGACAAGCAAAGATAAACAGGAACCTTAGGCGTTCATCAGTTGCCACAAGTGATATTCGCATTGAAAAGTCTATACAGTCCTTTGAAGTCAACATTCAATCTCTCAGAAGCACAACGTTATCATATTTTTGATAGATATTTCGTGAAACGTCAGCTTCGGATCGGATGACTCTCTTCACATTACCAGCTGGGAATGGCAAATCCATGCAGAGCGCAGTGTGAATAAGTCGAACGTTCCCAGTATGATACAGAGAACCGTGCAAATCACTCACTGTTATGTAGTCATGACGCAGTATATCTGAAAGTTACTGCATCAAGAACATCACTAACCTTACCAGGGGAGTAGGATACAACAAAACCGTGAAGAGAGTTAGATCATTAGCGAAGGATAATATCAGTTCTTATTGCTCTCTGACGGTGTCGTACATAAACACGATTGGTCACTGGACAGTGACAAGGTGAAAACGCGCCAAAACAAACAGTGGCGTAGTTCTCTGATGGCTTCGGAAATCGCATGGTGGTAGTGTTATGCAAAAGAAGATAGCCGGTCTGTCAGTCTATGTTAACGGATCGAGCAAGCACGTTTTAAAAATTTTTCGCAGAATCTTGCCGCGTCGTACTGTAGGGGGTAGGATTTGTCGAAGAAAATACAAGCAAGAAGACTAAATAGTCGCTGCCGATGTTACATATCTTGTGGAGGTAACAAGTTCCATCGCGGCTGGAGCCTATCAGGATTGGCTTTTGTCAGGCAACGACAAAGCAGCGATTACAAATTTATTCTTGTTGTAGATTAAACAGTAGTTAGTTACAGCTTCGTAAAATCGCGCCACTTTCCGATGTTATTTTACACCCACGGCACAGTGATATTGTCTATGCTCAACAGTGGCGTTGGTGGATTCCAGCGTGAACTGTTCAAGAAATGATGCATGGGCAGTCGATCCCCTGGATAATTTGCTGGATCTCACGACAGTGTGAAAGTTCCAAGCTCCTTGTGTGGTTTCGTAGCTCAGCTGGTAGAACGCTTGCCGCGTTTGGGCATGCTGTTTCTGTAGTTGGTTTGAATCCAGCCAAAGCCCTGATTTTTCACAATCGAATCTCATTTAAAATCGTAATTCAACCAAACTGCTTACTAGTAATATTGTTTGAATAAGCAAGGGTGACCGGGAAAAATTCTGATCGGCAAGTCACTGAAGACACGATTCGCCATCAGTCACACTGAAGAGAATACGGTGGAACTGGATGAGATTACAGCGTTTCCCCGCAGAAGTGAGAAAAAGTCAACCAAATACTTCATTTAGATCAAACTAGTGCCAGAAAGAAGCTCAACAACAAGCTCATTGGATCCTTCAAGCACATCTTCCAGAATGTCGTCTACGAAAAAACTGAACGAGGAGATCGGATACGTCTAGTGAACACCAACAGAGTTGATAAACACCCTGCTCAGTTGCCCACAAACTTTCGTTCTGTTTGCAGAGTGGGCATACAGTGATTTCGAAAGGTTCACGCATTTTCCTAAAACTCCTTTGCAAAAATGACAGTTCCAGAGGGCGCTAAGAGCAACCGAATCGAAAGCAGGCTTCAGAGTTAGAAATACTTCGAATGTCATCCACCGATGCACTAATATCACATGGACCGGATCAGAATCCTGTTCTTTCTTCGCATGCTTACACCTTGCAAACAAACAACCAGCAAGACACCTCCATTACGGCTCTCAGTGTCTCACGTTAATAGATGAATTCACTTAACGAACAACTCGGACATACAACATTCACGCCACAGGACCCGATGTCACTTAAAATATCTAGTCACAGACCTCGTGAGTCGCGAGGTCCCCAGCCCGGGAAACAAGTTAGACCTACAACAGCCAACGCCCTGAAGAACGATTCAATTTATGTAAACTAGGTCACTCAGTCCACCTCGCACCTTATGCTACTTGGCCGCAGCAATCGATGGAGCCTCGGATGTGGAAGACGATTGGTTGGCATCCTCAACACATGTGCCAGTCATCTAACCTGAATACCCTCGTTGTAACCCTTTTGTGGTTTACCTGTAGGCGCCACCCGATGTTAGCGATCGACCGTAGATATCGACAGTCAATTAGTTTAACAGAGCACAGCTATTTTACCCAGAGAGGCCAGATTCTGCAGCCGTATAATATCATAGCCCACAGTCGCCTGATACACCCGACCCTGAAACCGCAGAGACATGCCCCTCTATCATCGAAAGTGCCTCAGACTAACCAATGCCCCCTATCCGTAGTAGTACGGCACCTATTTCACTCCACCCACCCGTCACCGCTAATATAACTAACCAAGTACACAACCTGGCCAACAGCCTCCATGACACCATTATTCAAGACCAAATGTAAGTAGTCACAACAAACTTGCAGAGACAACCTCAGGTTGCGCGGTATCCAAAAGAGGTTAGCAGAACGTGAAACAGCTTCTAGCTTTGCCTGTCCTGCATGAACATGCTCAAACAGCAAAATCATATCGTCAACATAATCAGTCGGTCAGTCCTATATCAGGGAAATTGATGTCGATCGCTTGTGCGGGTTGCGCACGGCTTTCCATCTTTTCTGTAATTCCTGTGATGAGAAGATGGTCGTAGAAATACTCTGTGATATTACTGCTTCTGACTATGAAAAACGTTTGTAGATGTTTGCCGTGGTTAAATTCATTGACGACAACTCTGTTGTTGTGGCGAGCACAGTGTGGTTTGTGGATGAGCAAACTGGGCGGTGACCGGGTAGTCGTAACCTGTGCGCCTATCATAAGTTACTACTTGCGCACAAGCCCCTGTCGCCGACTGCACCGCAATATGCAGTGATTGATATGGCACGAACAAGTAGGTTTTGCATTATTTACTTCCCAAAAGTTCAGACAGCTACGTAGATGCACGCGCCGTGGAGAGGGAGACAGTACAACAGTCTTCCGATACCAGCTCCGATAGCACTTGTCGGCTGACAAACTTCAACACACGATATACAGAGAGAAAGCGGCAGGTATACCGAAGTTATAAACATTGTCTGTTTGCAGGGTTCTTGTACGTTACAGTTCTGACGACGGATACAACAGTCAGAAGAAGAGTACTAACCGTCAAGAGCCCTCAGTTTATCCCGTCCCACCACTACCGGCATTGCCCCAGCCGATTATGCCTAAGTAACGTCGCTGCTAAATTTTCCGCTTACTTATATGTGACGTTTTAGCCCTCCCCGGCGTTCTCCCATTCCCGGGCCGTCCACAATCCCATCTGCAGTCTCGATTGAAATACCATCTCTGTTGGTACCCGAAGCTGCAGCCATTCTGTAAGTTGACTTGGCCGTCTGTCTTTGCAACCATTTCTTGCAGTTCAACGTTTTACACATCAAGCTGTGACATTCACTCCCCGTTTCCCGCACGGATGACCCTGAACACGAGTTCGCCCGATCACTCGGATTCTACGTGCAGTAGCAGATGAGTATATGGTACAGCGATTACGTTCCCCTAGGATTGACATCGAATCCATTCGACGTGACACCGCGGCTATTTTGGAGTTGGTCAAAGGGTTAGTTTTAACGATGTCAACCATCACCTCCCGGTTTCAAGCGTTGGAAACGTAAACAGTCCGCAATTTACCGTCCTCCACTGGCTCCAAACCGGCAATCATGTCGGAAACGTTCAGGTCGTCCACACGAACACAGGGGGATCTGGATGTCAGGGAGGCTGAGCTGTCCAAATCAGATGTGTACGACGTTGTTGTGCGCGCTGCAGTTCATTTGGTACTTATCTCTTGTAGATGAAGTCACTCGCGAGAATGGGCGGAACCGACGTTGCGGATGCTGTGCGTCGCATTCTGTCCTCTCTCATACATCATGACTTGGCCCTTACCATTAACTGGACTGGGATGTGTAACAAACGGGCGGCTTGTGACTTGCTGTTGATGGAGGTAGTCCAAGGTTATGTCTGATCACAGCTCAATCGTGTTATTGATTACAGATGCTATCTCAAGTCGACAGAGGTGCGCGGACATTTCCGCTGACGAATTTCGCGTGCACATGCGATTTTGGTTCAGAAACGCGCGCGACCTATCCGGCGACCGCCTGAAACGGAGAACGAAGCATTCCGAACAGAAAAATGTAAACTCGGATAGTGATTAACGGAGGGAGTGTTCTTCGTTATACAACTTGTGAAGATAAACACTACATCGAAAGTACTGCCAATAGCGAATTGTACTATGAACGTGACAAAGACTGTAACGTGTATGCGACGCACACCCGTCTATGAGCGTGGGGTTGTTATGATCCCTAATAAAAGTTGCCTTAGGTTATTTCACTAAGTCACAGATGGTTCTGGAATGCTTTCTTGTGTTCAATTTTTTATACACATTTGCTACAGTCTGAGTGCTGCCTTCAGTGTACTACATACTTCCCTTGCATTCCCCTCTGCAGGTTTCCCAAGTGTGCATCGAAGGGTGGTGCAGTCGCCCCAACGTCGAGGAGAAAATTTCCTGAACAGGTGCATAACAAACTGTATGTTTCTGATGAACTTGTGTAAACTGTACAATAAACTTTCCATGTTTGCGGGTATTCTGCAATACAATTCATGGGCGACGTCAATAAGCCTCGAGCGCGTAACGAAGATGATAGGGAAAACATTTTTTTAAAATCGAATTTTGCAAACCGGATTGAAACCCCAGCCCGCAAGTTTTTTCCATGACCCGCCGTAGCCCGCGCGGGGCCCGCACTGTTTTACTACTTCGGACGCTGTTTTACAGTAAGCCGCACAAACCCATCTTTCTTATATACAAATTTACAGACATGATATAGGAATACGCCAGTGAGAACAGAATGCACAAGTGGTCTCGTATGACGCTATAAACGACAGTGACACGGAGATTAACTAGGAAGGTTAGAGACCAGCCGCCAACCAACAAGTAGACTAGAGGTCTTTGGTTTTCGGGTTCGGACCCTACAATCACATGACATGCGGATAAATAATTGCACAACATACATCATGCGAACTTTCTTACTAACCTAGGTACAATATGCAGGTGTGAGTAAATTACACATCATAACGCAGGAGAGCCAGTGAAATCACCAGGCAGATATACTGGTCCGCTACGTTACCTTCAGTTTAAACTCCCACTTGGGGACAAATACATCACTGGCTGATGACAGGATCCTCCCTCATGCAACAACGGAATAGCCTTGCAGACGGAACACTCATTCATTGCAGGTGGTCCATACGAACGTGTTGAAAGTATAAGCCGCATAGTTACCACAACTCTTTTAAATGTTTGTTGTTGAGGTGCGCGAATGTCACGCTCAGCCTGACCCCCAACGTCCGCGTTGGGAAAGGGCGGCGCTGTTGCGGACATTCATTCAAAATAACAACGCCTTTTATCAATTCCGCCTGTTGTGCGGCCAATCCCTGCAGGATCTGCATCATTTTCGACATATTGGGAGAGTATGGCAGACTAAAACTAGGATGATGGTGTTGTCAAGGTTGCAGTGGACGAACTGGTGGATGGCTGCAAAAACTTTAGTGTTGAGGTGGAGATCAAATGAGACACGATTGGGAGATAATGAGCGAGAATATGGCATAGAAACGGTTGGACGAGGCCGGAATGGGGTAACGGCCGGAATAGGCACTCCAGTAGGTGGACTGGGGGATCTGGTACGGTGGGATTTGGGAATACCGAGGGAGGATGAAACGAGACTCGGAAGAACACTAGCTGGAAGGCCTTGGCTAGAAGACGCAACCGCATAACAGTGCCGGACCGAGGAGCCACCAGTTTCCGCGATGAACGTTGGATAGGGTGCAGCATTGGCACTAGTGGTACGCACAGGTGAACTGCACTCGGAGTTTACGGAGGATGACTACGATAGTAACCTTTTGCGACGTGCTGATAAACAATGAGATTTGAAGATACACAGCAGCGTTACCTGCCTCCCTGATTGCGTTTCTTCACTCTGATAGTTGTATCAAACTAATTAACGTCTGACGTGACCTCCGCCATTTAAACATACCGACGAGCTTGCAAGCAGTCGTCTACAAACATGAGATGTATTTGGAAAACCACTACCTGTTCTGCCTATTACTCTCGCAGATATCTTGGCAATCAGACGAAAACATACAGTAATCCCATACAGCTGGGGTAAACCGGAAGCATGAATAATTCGGCCAAGCTGTTGTACCGCCGTTCATCTACGCCGAACCATGCACTGCTTAGAAAGGTTCGCCATTTTCAAGAAAAGTTGTTACATTGTACATCATCATCATCATAGACAGTAATACATCAGTGGTTCACACCAATGCTTAACTGCCACACAACCACGAAGAAAAAGCAAACCCTATATATATATACATATATATATATATATATAGGAGAGAAGGAAGAAAGAAGGGGATGGGAAGGGACCTAACTACCGAAAATGACTACGTCCCTATTCAAACATTCAGCACCAAGGTGCCTACACCTTGCAAACAACACAACCGAGCTGCAAGTGAGAGTAAGGCGTCATCAGCGAGACAGCTTCCTTACGGC
>QNGE01003731.1:31856-76747 GCA_008508345.1 Paragonimus westermani | reverse complement strand
GGAGTCTGCCAATGTTCCCTGATGCAAAACTGGTCTCCATTTCCTTAACTTTCCCCATTAGCCCAAGTCTCATGATAAGCCCTTAGGCTCCATTTCAGCCTCCTATAAACATTTCTCCTAAAATTATGTGAACTGCCAAGAGGCATGTTCCGTCTAGCTTCTAATAGCTCCATGGATTTCTCCTAGATGTCTGTTCAACCCATGTACCCCGTGCCGCATGCTACAGTACCTGTTTCATAAATGGCCTATGAGATTTGGGTCCAGCAGCTATTGGGATCTTCAAGGTAAGAATTGTTAAGGCTGTTTTCTATGCTGGTTTGGTACCTACCTGCCACCGTACCTATGGGTACGGTATAGTCAGTTTCTCAACAGACTATCGTTGCTGTTGGTGGGGTCGTTGCCCAGCAAAAGTAAGAACGAAGCGACAAGGTACCAACGCATGATCGAATCCAAGTATGTGCTCCACTAAAAACGGCAGTCCCGAATCGAATCAGGCTATCTATAACTAACAGCTATTTGGTCTATCTGAAACCAGATCTGATTCCGAGAAGTTGGGAACTAAGTATAATAATAACACTAAGGATGTCTGAAACTAGTGCTGGCTAAAAAAACGCTTATGCTCAGCGCCCGCCATTATCCGACCGATGTGATGCTATCTCAAATCTGCCACCTGAACGAGACTCAGCCTCACCAAGGCGCCAAACTGGGCGTTCACATCTCCGGCCAGAACGACTACATGAGGAACATGTCGACCGAAACAAAAGGTGTCCTTGACGCCGGTGTCACTACGGTCAGTTAGAGCATAAGCAGACGCAATGAAAATATTTCTGAGTCTTCCGTCTAGAGCTGTCTTTAACAGAATCTATTAGGCGGACGGCTCAGTCTACCGTTAACAGGAATCCAGTCTACTAATGCAGTTGCGGCCGTCGTGCTGAGGACTTAACCAACTCCAGACTGACCGATAGCGGCAGCCCTCTATTCAGCCGAAGTGCATAACCAATAACGGGTAGGTAGTGCAGGTACCGTTAGATCCACACGTCGACTACTGTCCTAGGTTCTACTTTCTGAAACACAAACGACACATACATTTAACAGGTTTAACGTTCGTGAGGGAGCGGCCTGTTGATCTATCTGTTTTAGAGTGCGAACGTTGAAAGCATCTATATTAATTCGCATTCTAGGTCTAAGTAAGGGACGAGGGAGGCGTGAGGTTGAATGGTAAGAGTAGGGACTTACCGGCAGTGTTACTATTATTAGTTTTATCTGTGGTGGATCCTGCGGAATAATCGTCAGAAATGGGGCTCGGGAAGGGCCTGACAGCTAAGTCTGATAGGACAGTGGGGGAGGGGTCAGCAGTAGCNATCTGTTTTAGAGTGCGAACGTTGAAAGCATCTATATTAATTCGCATTCTAGGTCTAAGTAAGGGACGAGGGAGGCGTGAGGTTGAATGGTAAGAGTAGGGACTTACCGGCAGTGTTACTATTATTAGTTTTATCTGTGGTGGATCCTGCGGAATAATCGTCAGAAATGGGGCTCGGGAAGGGCCTGACAGCTAAGTCTGATAGGACAGTGGGGGAGGGGTCAGCAGTAGCATGTTTCCGTCTATCCATCCTGCTGCATGCAGCAGATAAGGCTACCCGGTTTACATTGCCAGACGGCCGATAGAGTATGGAAATGACAATGTTGTGAGTATTCATCTTCTTAATGGTGTCGCTCTCACAGTCGTAGCCAGCACGGTGTATGCCTCGGATTCGACGTCATCATCATCATCACCATCATCATGGCGGCCAAGAGCCCGACCAGAAGGTATGTAGATAGGTTACTCCTGCACTAGACTCGGCATCTGAACACTTGTTCCAGGCTTCTGGCAAGAACAACTTATTGGGCATATTAACGAGCCCACCGTCAACTTTCCGCCACGGCACACTCTATTTGCAGGGTTCGTCAAAGACAAACTCAGCCATTCCTCTTCACAAGTGTAGCTTCCGTCACGGCGCATCCCGGCCGGAGGAACGAAGATGCCTGGGGCGAGTTAGCAGGTGGACCTCCGTTCCACTATTTCCCTCGACTTCAAGGTCAGCAACCAATGGCACTGGGTTGCTAGCAGAGGTCATCGCCGCATTGGTCCTAACCTCCCTGGTCTGGTTATGCTGGCCCGAACGCAGGCTCCCGGTGGACATCCTCTAAAGGTAAACAAATTTAGGGTTGATCACGTGACAACTGGATCCCGTTCATTCCTGTGAATCACAGCCCACTGAAATGTTCTTTCAAAGGTTTCGAGCGTAAGCCCGATGCTCTTCGGTTACAGTTTGCACTTTTACCATAGATTTAGTAATCCTTGTCTCTTGGTTTACGCTACACATTAATTGCTTTACATCTGTCTCTGCCCAATTTCACCACCGGACTTTGTCAATAAATTCTAATTCATCTAATCTCACATACTGTCAACTTAGTACTAATTTATTTTACCTTTGGTCACGTGATTACTATACTGGGAACTGTCGCGTCGGTCGTGTGAACATTAATTTGTTGGCCCGTAGTCGGGCCTATGAGCACAAACACGGTTGACTTAGCTTTGTATCTTGTATCTAACTGCTGCCTTGGTTCCAACGAAGTGCACCTACAGGACCAAGCACGGTAGATGTACCTAACATTTGGTCCTTCCTTAGTCGATCGGTTTAACAACAAGCACGTTTGATACGAAGTTCTCAAGTGGAAGTACATGATGGTCCACTATAGGTCGTTGACAAACATTTTACCCAAATCGCTCACCCGAAACGCTATTACTATCGTGGAAGGAATCAAAAACTCCTCAATTACTTACACAGTCAGAAACTGCGTCAACTTCCAGCTATGCGGTTTTCTATCGTATATCAGTGCGTCTCTTGTCACCTTCGGTTCTGTGGTTATATGCATCGAGATACTGAACTCTGTGGATCTAGTGAAAGATTCGGAAAATTGGTCACACTTGTAAACGGAACGAATTCTAGGTCCAGCCGACAAAAGAGAACTCTCTGGAGTGCCTAATCGCACGATACTGCCACATACACTTACATCAGTCATCCCAACGACACGGCTTACACTCGAGCGATCAGGGATGTACCAGACATATCTGTATGTTATCCGGCAAGTTTCATAACCTCCGCTTCATTTTTTACACATTTACTTACGGTTATTTAAGCTCTTGCGTTGTTTCGTTCCTGTAATCAGTCTGATGTACTTAGCAAGTCTAAACACAACTTCTTGTCATCCTATTGCCACAGAACAACTTACCTGTGATATTGCGGAGGTTCGTGATGTGTTCGAAAGTGATACGGTACAGAAACAGCTATGGCATGTGATTCTCGTAACAAACGGACACATCGTAAATGGGATCTGAACTTTCCCACTGACCGGTATCAGCGGCTTGGGGATAGACCTATACCCCCTCTTTGGTAATGCTGCGTAACTTGCCGATCCAGAGGAAGTAAAGACGTCACCGGGCAGAATTTTTGAAGGCTTGAAATCACTAAAACGGGTGAACCGAGTGACGTTGCTAACTTGTTCCCGGAGAAGCTACGTCAACAACCCACGGAAGAAAAATAAGGAAAGTAAACACAAGTATAACTCAAGGACCGCGAGATGCCCTCTGTCCTGAAACGTACGGCCAAGCGAAACAGCAGAAAACGCCGTAAACCTAACATAATGCACCTAGAATATCCTCAGTCAAGCTCTACCAGTCGTGCACAGGGAGAAATGGCGAATCATGAATCAAGGTCTACGGACTTCAAACAGTTACCGTTACCAAACTGTCAGCATGAGCCTGGGGCCTCAGTAGAGATGCAGGCCTAGGACATGAACACTCTCAGATCACAAAAGGCCACGAATTCGCGCGGCACGATCGTATTCTGTTTGATGTACCTGAGAACGATACAGCATCGTTATCACAAAGAGAACCATACGATTGTTATCCTTGGAATAAGGCGTATGCGTAACAGTAACTACACAAAAGAGGGTCACACGTATTCTGCAAGCTTTGCAGACGTAATCGGAATACACTTCCACGGCCGATTCGGGTCACCTTCAACCATCTACAATATGTACAGAATGTGCTACTAGCTACATCCCAACTGGCAGTCGAGCGGCACCCAAATAAGGGCTAAATCCGATTCCCTCGTGAGGAATCAGGGAGGGACTTCAAGAGGCTAGCCGAGAGCGGAAACTTCCCAGTTAAGATAAGATTTGTAACCTGATCGTGCATGAGGTCCCGGAGCTACTCACACACAGGCACGACACTGGTCGATGGAAAAACGTTCGCGGGAAATTAAACGTAAGCATGCAGGAACGAGTGATGTGGTCTATTAGGCGCCTTTCGAAGTCTGTCCGTCTCAAGTCCATTCCTGAACTGTGTGTTTCTGGGAGCTGCGTTTCTTGACGGTGATACGCTAGCAGCTGCGCTTCAAACGTGGCATCACAAGAAAAGCAACTTCCTTTCCTAGTTACAGCTCCAATCGGACCAGTCTATATCGCAGCGTATAACCGCTCGTACAGAGGTACCTTCCAGTTAACGCGGTACGGGCTACAGGTTCGACTGGCCTGAGGGCTTATACATCAACAAGGGATACGGGTGGTCCGCAGCAACAGACTCTTATAGACCTGCCTCGACCTTCAGACCCTACACCTGTTTTATCGCAGCCGACAGAGTGAGAAAACCACCAGTAGCTGGCCCTGCTTGAGTCAACACAGACTGAGACTCTCACAACATAGCTGATCCAGTAAGTGTAACGAGAGAGTGGAAGGCATGTACATGTGTCCGTTTGTTGGTACATGTTCATGAATGTCTCATTGCGGAATAAGATTTGACGGATGCATCAACTAATACAATCCAAGACACGCGAAGTAATAGGTGAATTGGTAGGTATATCTGACCAGCAGCTGGATACTTCCGGGTGCGATCCGCTACGAAACGATCGCATATCAGACAATGGCGGTGGTGTTAACAGTTGGTTGGCGGCATCCGAAACGGATTAGCCTGCCACAGTGTCTGAAACCAAAGGACGCCTGCGCTTAACCATTATGACAAGCGGTGCAGAGAGAGCCACATGTAGTCCCGCTCATACAAGACATATCTAGTGCAAACCCGAAGGAATAAGGCCAGTAGATGTATGAGTGAGGCTTTTGTGCTCAGCTGGCCATTGACGGTTGGCCAATTCGTAGGCCAGCTAGAAAAGGAAACTCTTATCTCTCGAAGAACAACCAGAGAGAGGAAGAGAGATTGAAATGACTAAATCTGACCCGAGAAGAAAGATATGTGAAATGTAACACAAGCATTTCAGTACAGGAGTGCATGTTAGTGCATTTTAAAGGGGACAAAACTGAAAAAAATTCAGATTGGACTACGAAAAGAACGGACAAAGCATTCATCGTAGAATACAACAAAGGCAGAGAAAAGAATAGGTAGACGATCACAAACACCCAAGTTTCTGTAAAGAGGAACGGATTATTTGCCCAACGATGCAATCTTTAAAAGAAATGGAATGGATATACTGGCATGATCTAGCTGAGCCTAGCGTACTCGTCGTCACTTCACCGACGGTGCACTGAGTACACTGATGACCTAATAGCACAGTGCGGTCAGTGAATTCGTGTCTGTACACATCGCAACGCCATAGCCATGTCACCACGACCTGAGGCACCGATGGTTTCCTTGCGTACCACGCGATTTAGCTCTCGGCCACGCAATAACTGCTCGCTGAACTGGCGGACGTCCGTCCGAATCGTAGTTCTCCAGACTGTCTGGCTCAATACTAAGTCTTCCCAACATCCGCAATGTTGCAAAGTGACTTATCTGCAGAACATCCTGGTATCGCAGCTCTTGATCACCAGGATTTCGTTTACTTGATTTGGAGTACGGTCATCGCCCATCCGTCGGAAGTCGGCGCCACCAGTTATATCAACACAGACCTACGTGTTTCATTGGTCTCGGTGCTTGACGAGTCGTTGTAGCTAATCACACGTATCTCGGATTCCTGCTCAGCTGTCGAAATCAGTTGTAGAGCATTTACTACAAATGCAGATTGTAGCGAGGGGATCCACAGTTTAACGCGACGAGAAACAACCATTAAAGGTCGGGTTCTCATAACTGAGGACTTTAACCCTCTCACGTCCACTCAACAGTCTTTTGACTCTGGTGCTACAGAAGTTTGAGACCCCACGTCGGAAGTTGGTCCCACTAGAAATGTAAACCAACACAAAAGATGGTCAGAGGAGTGCAAACCGTCAATGCTGGACTCCGTACTGACTGAGGAAACTTACAAGGTTGACGTGCTTGAGGCCGTTGCACCCCTTTGGGCAAGCGGTCATGCGGAGATAACCCTTCGCCTTGTGCGACGTTTATGTCACACTCTCCGTTGCTACCAGATACCGTAGCGAATTGAGCGCACAGAATGTGTGCAATTTCAAAATTGCACGTCGAGAGCCTGACGGGAGCTTTCGATTAAGTTAAGGACGCCAAGCGACTAAAGAATTTCTCGAGGAATTCGAGGAACGACTGCAGAAAGGGATAGTGATATACATTACCGTAAGGATACTGCCTCCATTGGCGTAGGCTTTAAATACATTGTGCATAGTAAGCTTCTGTAGGCTTTCAGTACACTTAATCAGAGACTATGTGAAATATTCGGGATGGTTAAAAGATACACACCACTGTACACAATGTCCTGTTTACAGCAACCTTCAAGAGATCCAATGGTTATTGGAAAATCGCATTGTAGTTTTGGAAGAAAACAAACTATCACGTTAGTAAATTATCAGTGGGAAATGTCAGGTCGGCGAAAAAGCGGACACAATGTTTTCTTGGGTCTGGACAGCCAGGTGATGTGTAACCCACTGGGAACGAAGTAAAACGAAATAAGAAATGCTTAATTCACACTACACACACTACTGCAACGGGCATTCCAAATTTTTAGTCCATCGGTGTAAAATGAGAGTTACCGAAAGTTTTGTCCTGAAGGTGGTTGATATAAATGAAAATAACGGAGGACCTACCACTGACCCCTCAGGAGCTCTCCCAGAAATGGCCTAATAGACTGCTGCGTTAGGTACACATTCATCTGGAATCCGTAGACTTATAAACAACCCTATGCATTCTACGTAAAGTAATACGTGAACAGACAACGACTAAGCCAACGCAGCAAGAACCCAGCACCAGCACGCACCAAAACAACTCACCTGAACGACCTGATGGCACACTGACCGACCTTGTAGATCAACCTTCTCATTGGTTCGCGAAGATAGTGATTGAGCGATTCAGCGATTGATATGATGTTCGAAGTAGAGGCTGAAGGTACTCGAATTTACCGAGTTGTTTCTATTCGGCGTCAAGTGGACGACTGTTGATCTTACATTCAGTTATCAGTGACAATGTGTGGAATTGCTCTTGAGAATCACAGGAAACATGAAACGCTTGCGCGGGTAACTCGAAATTTGGTTCAAATTTTCTCGTTGCTACTATTTATTCACTTTCTATCCTACTGGTGGCCGGTGCATCGAACGTTGTATAATACTACTGTCATTTTTTATCGTATAGCAAAACAATTCGTCACGTATTAAGTTTCTTGTGCTATATAGTGTTCGATGTTTTATTCGCTTTGTCGTGTCTGTTTCGTTTTTCCGAATCGCTGAGAACTACCCATTTTTTATTGCATATTTTTCAACCCTGTCAACAAGGACCTGTGTTATATCTAGCACTGCTGGGACTCGGCAGAAAATGTCTGTGGGAGCAAGCGTCTGCGGCCGGCATGTGTGTGAAATGTCCACGCAAAACGGCATCCAATGCCACTAATGTCAGAACTTGTCACTTAAAGTGCACTGGCCTCAACGACGATCAGTACAAACAGCTGGTCTCTACAGCTCTCAATTACATCTGCATGAGTTGCAGGTTTGACGAGAGCCAAGGCACCACTGCGCCGCTGGCTGGTCTCACACGCACCAAAAGTGGAATGACGAAGGAGACCTGCGACTGAAATGCGGGGCTATTCTCAGCTCAGTATCTTCTGTCTCCTTAATGAAGAGTAAGACAGAGGAGTGCCAACAGACTCTGTCCGAGAAGCAGGCTGGGGCTACAATCTCTGAGTGAGTACATAACGCTTGCCCTCCTCGACGTTGTAATCATGAAGAAGGCAGTTACGCTGTCAACTGCACACATTGAGGAAGCGGTGATAAAAATGAAAGAGAACACCTCCAGAGAAAGAAGGGTTGTATCATGAAACTGCTTTCCCACAAACTTCACTTCAGCCAAACTGACTAAATCAGTCCTAGCGACTTCGTTCTCCCCGGACGTCACGAACCTGGTACTCTCGAGTAGGCTGCGTGCCAAGACAACCGGAAAGTCACTTGGCATTTTGGTAACCTTGCGGGCTGTGCTCAGCCCCGAGACCGTGGTGAGAAAAACGGGGGCTTTGAAGTTCGCCAAAGCCCATCTGAAAAGCGTATCTTTCAACCGCCCTCAGCCAGAATGTGAGAGACGCGACTAAGACCAAGTCACGATTCATGGCAGACCAGAAGCTACAACTGGGGATTAAAGTCGTAGTTTCTGCTCTCGAAGCATCCTCGCAGTCCCCTGTGTGTGTTGTTGAAAGCGCGGACACCGTCTGCATGATCGTATCGACGACCGGCGCCTCAGACAATGGCACGAGCATCGAGGGCACTGACACCGCGTGAAAACTGTCTCCAGAGTTACCCACCCCAAAACCCACTAAACGGCCCCGCAGAAAACTCTTCATCCCAAGGACTCGGAACGGAATTAACCTGCTAAGGCCACCACCTGCGACTCAGAAAGCATTAATTCGGCCCACCCCAATAGGTATATCTATCAATAACCCCACAACACAGCGCAATTTGCCTTCTTTCAAACCCCGTACCCAGTAAACGAAGAGGTCAAATTTTCCGCGGGTGAAAACTTCAAACACCCTCCCAAGAAGCGGAATTTGACGGGGTTGCTTAAGTGGCAAGTTTCGGCGCCAAGAATGCAGATCAAGCACCCTGTAGGGTCGCTGACGTACGCAAAGGCAGTGATGTGGCGTCCACAGCCTCGAAGGAGGACCGTCAGAACAACTCGGAAGAACAGACCGAGTCCAGCCCTACCATCCTCCTTAATGCTAGGCCTTCTTTCCCTGGCTCTTCCTCTCATCCTCCTTTCTATCTTCTCGCGAAATCCAGCGAGGAAGTAGCTTTCAACCGTACTTATACGAACTGTCGGAGTCTTTTTAGTGAACTACAGAAAATCAGTTAGTTAACTCATGACACCCAACCCTAAACGTTCGCTTCCACGGAGACCAGTTACAGTGAACTGAGTGTCTCGAGGTATTCAGTTTGCCGGGCTGACTCCCCCCGAGGAATGATGGGGAGTCCCGCGATTTTCCTTCAGCAGTGTCTCCCGACGCCCACGGTTTTCAATGGCTTTTAGTCCTTTGACAAATTTGACGCTGTGTGGCTTCGAGTAGCACTGCGTGGCCAAGACTTACTCCTAGTTTGGGTTATTTATCGTTCCCCCTCATCCGACGTCTCCGAAGACGACAGTCTTCTGTTAAGCCTGGACAACTTCCTGTGCCTACAAAGCTTTAGTGTACCCAAGATAAACTGGGCATCATTTTCTCACCAAAAATATGAAAGCGGATTCTCGACTTCCTTATGAAAGCTGTTGCGACGAAGGGCGTGGACACAACAAGTCAGCGCCCCGACGCGGTATCGTTTGGGTCAAATTCCTACTCTGCTCTACTTCGTCGTCACTGGTGAGAGCCACCTGGTAGACAGAGTGATCATCAAGCCGCCACTTGGACTCAGTGACTACTCTCTGTTAGCCCTTGATCTGGTCTGTTACTGGTTACAGCTAGCAAAAAGGTCCACAATTCGAAACTTCATTCAGATTTTAACAGCCTGAGAACTTAACATGTTTCACTTCTAGAATTTGACTTCATGAACTACAACTACCGCCTGTTTCAAACAGCAATTTGGAAAGCGAACAAATTATTCATACCATGCAAACAGTACACTTTCTCATGTCGGTCATCCCTTTCGACCCATGGCCAACTGAAACAAACTGGAAGCCTACGGCATTCAAGAAGAGGTCCTCACTGGACTGCTGCCTTCATTGACAGTAGAACTTTTATTGTTATCAATGAAAGCTGCAATCCATCGAAGACCTACTTTTGAAAACCCTAGGTTCCCAGTTTGTTTCAGTAGGCTATGTGTGACACCGGTGTAAGCCTTAAAGAAGTCAAAGAAGATGGCATCTGGGATCAAGCCATTGTCTCTGGCTTCCGTCAGACTATCCACATATGCAAGCAAATTTGTTATGCATGATCGGTTAGGAAGGAAGTCATGCTTGGTAGAAGAAAAAAGATGGGTTGATGAGAAGAGGCTGATGATAGCACGCTTCGATAAGCCCCCCAGTGTCTTGCATTGAATGCTACAAGGCTGATTGACCGGTAGCTAACTGGGAAGTGCTAGTCGCCCACTAAAAATATGGACGTGCCCGTCACTTTCTTCCACGCACTAGGGAGAATGCTAGTCTGGATTGTTTGCTTAAACAGATTATGAAGAGGTTCAGCCAGACTAGCAGCCGCCCCCTTGAATATTCTGGGATGGATCATGTCAGGACCCATTGCACTGTACGAATTAACCTTGAATTAAAGGTCTTCAACATCTAGCGCAGAGAACTCAACGGTAACGAGTGGCTGCCTGAAGTTCTGCAGCGGTTGGTCCAGCTCGGTGATGCGAAGTTGTGGACTGCCGAGTAGCACTTCCTGAATAACTGGGCCACAACTAGGGAGTCAGATGAAGCCCTCCGTCGGGCAGTCGTAAAGGAAGAGCTGAGGGTTTGTTCTTCCGTAGTCGTCGCATGTTCTTAATTAAGAAGGTTGTTCATCGTGGCCTTTGAGGAGGATCTTTTCTTATACGACTGTGGTGTGCCGACGGATTTCCGCTTGCCTCTATTCCGAACAATGCAGAACGCACTCAGTTTACCCGAGTCTCCTGTAAGCTTGTGCCTCGTGAATAAATGGAAACGGTCATCAAGGAGATAACGTATTCTGTGTGGAAGGGATGGCTGGAAAGAGAAAGCGCACAGTTTGCGTGGTACATTTAACATGTCCACCCTCTGAATTCCGCCTTGAAGCGCATGGTAGTTCCGATCCACGGGGTCACAACCAAGAAAAAGTGAACCCAGGTAGCTTTTCGCATCGTTAAAACCAGCCCGATTAAAAACTTGAACCGTGGGCATTTTGCTGGTTGTTGCGGTCGAGAGCAGACAGAACTAAAGATAGGCAGTATGTAATCCAGGTGGCAGTTTGATTGTCAGTCTCTCTATCAGGCGGTTGTGACTAGGTCAAGCAGGATGGGAGTCTGGTCAAAACAATGCCGCGTCAGAGCGTTAACATGCCGTGTTGACGCTCCCCGTCATATCAGCATAGATAAGGAAGCCAAGTATCCGCCTTCACTGTACTGGTGAGAGGATGATCCCAATGGTTCGATGGGTGCACTGAAGGTGTCTGTAATGAGCGATGAAATAAAACGTTTGTCCAGGAAATTTTCCAGGTTCACAAGAACAGCTATATCGTCGGAAATTTCGGATGAGGGAGAACAGTAGGTAATCCCACCAGGAGTGGACCTCGACCATGCAATGCTAGTCGAAGCCACAGTGCGTTAAAATTACCAAGAGACCGAAATCCACTGATAACTGTGTGTGTCGGAAGATACTGCTGAAAGAAAACCTCTGAGCCCTCCAATCACCCTTGAGCGGAGTCAGCTCGTTAACTTGAATCATCGAAGACACCCACAGTACTGCCACCGACGTCATCTGTAAGCCAGGACTTCGTCAAAGCGAACATGGAGTTGTGTGTTGTGAACTAACTGGTTGATTCCCGAAAATTTCCAGGACAGACTTAGAAAGTTCACACGAATGCATTCAAAATGTGGTTTTGCGAAAAAAGAGAAGGGAAGGTGCGAAAAAGTGCCTCGGAAAACAGCCCCAGAATTAAGAAAGATGGTAGGGTTGAGCTTGGTCTGTTCTGCCGAGTCGTTTAGACAGCCCTCCTTCGCGGCTGTTGGCGCGACCTCATTGCCTGCACTTATATCGAAGACCATACCGGACATTTGCCGACCATTCTTGGCATTTCTATGCCCTTGTTGAATCCCGCCTTTTGGGAGGTTGTTGGGAATTTTCCACTCACGAAATCTTTGACCTTCTCGACTGCTGGGTGCGAGGTCTGAAACAGGGCAATGTGAGCGATGTTATGTGGCCGACGATATGAAAACCTAGCTGCGCGGTCCAAAGAAAGGCTTCTCGAATCACAGGAGGCGACCCAAGCAGGATTCTGCTCTTCCTAATTATTGTGAAAAAGAATTTCCAGGTGCTCTGATGGGCATTTGGGCGGGTAACTCGGAAGGCAATTTTTCAGCCACCCCTGCACATCTGACACTTGTGCCTGTGTTCGAGGCATCCACCGTTAGGATGACGTCTGCCAAAATGGCACTCCTGCCTGGGTGTTAGTCGTTGACCGCGATTTCTTCAGTTACCTTGGGGAGAAAAATATTTCACGGCACGTTCTGCTTCATTACCTTGGTGCGTGGCGCAGAGATTGAAATCGCCGAAATCTGTGTCGCAGATTCATAGTTGTTCATATTACTTGGCCGTCGGTCGAAAACTACATTATTATGTGTTTGTTAAATTCGGTATGGCTGCCGTTTTAGTTGCTTGCTTGCTAGTAAATGGGTGTCTAAATAATGTACACCTGGACATATGATCATGCAGATTTTATTTATCGAATAAGTAACAGGATGTTGTTTATTTTCAGGAAAAACA
The DNA here is from genome assembly GCA_008508345.1 of Paragonimus westermani. Classification (NCBI taxonomy): domain Eukaryota; kingdom Metazoa; phylum Platyhelminthes; class Trematoda; order Plagiorchiida; family Troglotrematidae; genus Paragonimus; species Paragonimus westermani. Next base: position 63,906 of record QNGE01003731.1, on the reverse strand, counting down.
TTATGTGGTGGCTTTTAAGGCGATGTTTGAGAATCGTTGTATAATTGGAGAAAGTAAGTTCCTTCGCATATTCGTAAGCAGTTATTTAGAGGATATCAGATTTGATTAATACGATGACGGAGACTTTATTTGATATACGGCTTCAGTCATCCGGAAGGACACCCAGAGCACATGCAAACCAGCGGCTACATTCTGTGCTGAAGGAAGGCGAAATTAGTCCGTACCGTTTTCCGCAGACTTCAAATAGACCATTCATGTAGCTTACTCCCACGTGTTTGTTCTAAGTTACTTGAATCGTCCACCAGTGTTCAAGCGTGTCTTAGCATGCGGTGTGGTTTGCCCTCACTTTTAGGCGAGGACAAATGGATGGAACAGTCATACGTTTTTCGACGTTGAACGCAGTTGGCTTTCAGTCGGCATGAAGTACGGTTTGCATTCAATCGCAATCTAGAGCAAATGAATGGGAGCGCCATAAGTGTTTTGGCATATAGTACAGTTTGCTTTCACTCGTTATCTGGAACATTTGGATGGAGCAGTCACGCGTGTTTAAGTGTGAGGTACTGTTTGCCTTCAATGTTAAGCTCTCAAGCAGCACATAGCCCCATTTTAAATGCAGCAAAATGGGGCGTTTCTGGGGCAAATGGAGCATTTGATAGAAGTTAGTTTCTCACGATAAGTGCGCCATAATCTGCAGTACTGCACAATAATTTCCACACTTCTACTCAAACTGTAGATGTCAGTGCCTCCATTTTATCAAGTGATATTTTCGTGTTGTTTTAGTGCATCACTTTTTCATACATGCTTGTGCCCGGTGCAATTTGACTTCGAATGCTGTAACGCCGCGTGCTGTTGACGCCATTTTGGTTTTCGTTTGTGTAAGTCGTGTGTATGTCTTACTGGGCCTTTGGCTCACGTTTGTTTCTGTTATCTCCTTTTACAGGAATATCGTTGGAACCCCGTACTTCTGAGGAACGCTGTCCCCCGGTGTCTCCACGTTGTGGGTTTACGAGTGTATCGGGTACACAAAGCCAAAACGTCCGGCTTGCCTGTTACAATAACGGTGAGTTGCAATTATGTTTCTGGGTATCATCACATCATCACACAACAGGGATTACGTTCGACAGAAAATAAAAGACCACCGTTCAGCGTTAATTATCCATCAAAATTCGAAGAGGTTCATGCAGATGAATAAGTGTTTTGGATGTGAACAGGCGTTAAGGTGAGATCACAGGAATGGTTGTCCAAATTTGGTTGAAACGAATGCTTCATCTTCCGGTCTGCTATAGGATTTCTCTGTTCTAATCTGTTTTCATTCTCAAATTCGATTCAGGCATTCATGAAAAGACGCTTTTAAATGTGTTGGAATCGAGCACTGCCAGCGCACCTGCCTCTTGCCCCACAGAGCTACCATATGTAGTAGTGGAAAATGAACCACCTGAAGGTAATGAGGAGAACATCGTTATGAAATTTCCCCATAGGACCATTGCGCTCCCTTCTTATCCCTCCCGGACGCTGAGGTCAACGCGATGCTGCAGACAGGTTAGAGTGACATTCGTTATATAGTGATGCATCACAGATTCTTATGCGGAAGCTTTCAAGCTCGAGCAACATTTGTTAGAAGAATCCAGCGGTACGCAAGTGGATGCTACCGATAGAATGACATGCTTTGGCACCCGCCGGCCGACTAGAAAAGGCCTTTTTGCCAGTCTTCGCTGACACTAACATTAAGACTGCTGTTTAACTGATCTCACTCGGAGAGGAACAGGATGGGTGCTACCAGGCTCACGCGACATGGGGTGCACAGGACAAGTCATTCGCGGCTTCTGAATATGCACTATCAACTCCACCAGAAGCCGCGCTGAGGTAAGTAGCTTCAGCACCGATCACGTAAACCAGGCTTTGGAATGTTCACCCTCAATTTCTTACAGCTCGTCAAGGCAAAAGACAACCGCCTCATCTGTATCCGTTGCTGAGTGCTGCAGTACGCCGACACCTGGCAGTAAATGTGCATGGCTATCAGCCATTTCCAGTAAGATTCGCCGTCAACTCACCACTCCATTTCCAAATGCTTTGGTTTCTCTGGAGAAACGTTTCATGTTCATCGAAGCAGCCTTTCAGGCACAAACCGAGGCAGTACATTCGGTAGAAAACCGAGCAGCTACGATATCCTGACAGGCTAAACACATTGCTTTCGAAACGATATCTTCAACTGGCAAGCTACATTTATGTGAATAACAGCTGGAGGATGAGCACTACTACAACGCCATTGTATCCCAGTTGGCTCAAATAGGTGGTACTGACCTTCGTGATCTCCTACGTCGAACACTTTCCTCGATCGCGATTAATCGTCTCAAGCCAGTGTTGTGTGTACAAAAACAATTATATGTAAGCCTCAGACTCCCATGGACTTAATCATTCTGTCCTCTTGTTTCTCCACCCCATTTGCTATTTTATTCTTCACCCCCCATCCAGTTATTGTAATATATATGTTTCTGGTTATTGTTATTTGGTACTGAAGAGGCAATGCGAAATGCTAGCATCTACCAGTGTCCGTCTTCTTACTGCTATGTTCAAATTTATGAAGGGAACCAATTGTTTTAAACTTTCCTCGGTGTTCAGCGTGAACTTCTCAAGGCAACTTAATTGGAATGGGGTACGTGGAAAGCATCAAGCCTGAAAACTGGAATTCATGAAAGTTTTCATAGGCAGGAACACTGTGTTCAGTCATATTAATTAATTTTGGACGCCGTATGTCACTTATGTTTCACACGAGCGACGGAGAAAGAGGTGGAATGGGAGATTGGAAAGTGGATGCATAACAGGTGAGACCGAGAAGGTGGATGAAAACTACCGCTATTTAATCTTTCCCTTCATATGTTATGTCCTTGAGATATATGTATACATGCATGTACAGTTACATGTTGATTTGCACGGATATATGTATATTTTTGAAAAACCGTTTTTAGATCTGTATGAAGCGTACCAATTCTCACCATAGACTTGGTAAATTGGAAGTATGTGACAGCAATTATAAGCGATTGTCACTTTAACAAACTACTGTGCATTATCATGTTAACTATCGTCGACTATTTTAAATCTCCGTTTTCAGATCATTAGAATGCGTGCACCTAAGTTGCAATTCAACAAATAAGTTGAGAAGGATTACTACTTATAAATATCTGTTTTCGTTTGTAAACTGCATTCGCATTTATACTGCAATATGCAGTGTGGCACCTCAACCATGAGTTGCCTCCGGGAGGTATGTTATCGCTTGTGGCTCAGTAACTTTAACTGTTTGTTAAGACAGTTTTATCCACGTTAACAGTCACACTATGCTATGCCACTTCACTGAAGTCCTCAGTTATAGTGTCCACTCCGTTGCCTTGCAGATACTCTTCAAAGATTCACAATCTGTACGGGCAAAGAAGATCAATGAACGGGGTCCCATATGAACTACCAACGAAGTGCATGCGAAAACGGCAAATTGCTGAATCGAACGGCCGTTTTGTAACTTTATGATGACGAAAAATAAATGTGCATGCTTATCCGATGTTTCAATCGTTGTTGGTATTCGTGCGTTGGCGGATCGCCCAGTGGACCGGAAAGCAATGTAAATGCGGTAGAACAAGGGGTAAGGATGAACTGACTGAATAATGCGCAGTAGTTAAGAAAAGGGCAAAATCGGGTGTATGAGTAGGGTTTTGGGCGATAAAACGATTTTGGGACCAGCTCCCATTTTTCCCCATGGTTCCCTAGGGGGTTTTATCTCATGCCTCATTTTTACCCACCGCCAGCACCCAAAGGCCCCCAGGGGATCTTATGGAGGTGTGCTGCTTTGGCTGGTACTATTGCGCGGAACCTTTATATGCGTTTAGCAGGTCACTTTGTCCACATTCCAGCGTATGTCTTGCCCCCATGGAAAGTTTAGAACCGTGATAACAACGAATGGCTACAACATGCCTATAGGCATGTTGAATATGAGTGAAAAATACCGCTGATTTGCTCAGCTTTTGTGCATATTCCTATATTGCAATATGCTCGCTAGTGTATATTACGTTTGCAGCCCCATAAAAGCTTAGTCCCCATGATCCCACGATGGTTCCATCGCCGAAAATATAATCACGATTTCATGCCTAACTGCATTCAAAATCCAGTAAAAACATGTCTTATCAAGCTGATGACATCACTCTTCATTATATTCCGCCAATAACTCTCCGGAATAAAGTGAAGTGCAACTCGCCGTTATTTTTTCACCGATCGCTATGCAACAATATAGAAACTGGTGCGCATGCAAGTTAAACTTTCCGCCAATGCTCTTTCCCTTGTTACCTATTTCAGGTCGCCCACCTACGTATTACTCGGCGTGGTCCACACGACATGAACGTCCCTGGAACTGTGACACTCGATTCCCCCTGGACTTATTTGTTTGGAACGATTAAAAAATCCGTTTTATTGGGACCTTGATTTTCACGTTGCCATTGGCGTTGTGCGGATCACCGCCTCGTCTCTGTATTGCCAATACAGTGGTTGTGGTTGTTCCTTACGTCTTTTCCCTGGTTTTGGATTGCGTCGGGACGGTCTGGAATCGTTGCCCCGTGTATACATTTCTCATCCTGTTACAGCTATATCACCGAACTGCGCATATTTTCTATTTACGCCTTTGGAAGACTAAAACAAAAACATTTCTACCAACAGAATTCAACGATTCCGCAGACTGAAACACGTCATAAAATTATAACAAATTCGTTACCTCAAGAACTACTTTCGTATCAAAGATTACAGATATATTTGCGGTCTACTGATTACACGCAGCGCATTCCCGTCTTCTTTTACTGACACAGAAGGCTGAGTGGACAGCTTCAGTTTCCAAATATGGCTTCCGGTGTGACGCGATTCATGAATTGCTCTTAACCTCTTGCTCAGATCCGTCGAGAGAAACCCCTTTTAGCTTGGTATTCGTGGACTTCGAGGCCATTGTTTTTCACACCACTCTATCGGGGCCAATAATGACTGGTAAGGTTACCAAATGACCAGGTGATTGTTTGATTTTCTTGGCGCGAAGCCTGTTCGCTGGTACGGTGTTTGTGATTTTCGGAGAGAAGGAAGACACTAAGACTGATTTGGATAGCTCGGTTCTGGATTGTTTTGTGAGGAAGAGGCCTCGATAAACGACTTCCCTTTATGTGGAAGCTTTCTTCTTCACTTTTGTCTTAGCCTGCTCTATGTATTGGGTTGGGAGCACAACTGCGACCTTGGTGATCATAACACGAGGGAAGGCAGGTGCAATGTGCCAGTGTACGGGCTGCAGTTACGGGTTCATTTCAGATAGAGTCTGCTGGTGCACATCCATTTTGCTTCAGCGGAAGAAACAAAAGACGGTACAGGGTTAAGAAGAGCTCCGCAATTGAAGTCAGAGTTGCATCTGCGTCGCTGCACTTTTTGTGGTGTGTGCGTGACTGGTCAGGATCAAAGCGGCACATTGGTTTTCGTCAAACTCTCAGCTCATGCACATTAATATGATTGACGAAGAAGCTAGCTGCCTGCACTGGTTTTCGTTGAGGCCACTGCATTCGATGTGATACCACCTTTGGTAGCGGTAGCATTGTATACTGTTTTATACGAACATTCCTTACCCGTGACGACCGCAAGTGCCCAATGCCTTAGTCAGTGTCTGCCGAGTCTCAGCAATGCTAGATCTAACGCAGGCAGCCGTCAACAGGAATAAATAGTAGACAATATAAAAGGGTGGGTATTCGGTTAAACAAGGTACAGACAGAGCTGACTGTAAAAATTTGTATCAAAACACAACCAATACAAAACGTGACAAACTATCGCGCTATTCGCTAAAGAATAAGAGTAATCATATGTAATTTAGTGAGTGCACCAAAAGAGCAAAAATGAGTGCAAACAGTGACAGCTGGAAGGTTCGAATCGAGTTTTACTTTACCCGCGCTGACTGAATAAAACGACAATCGGACTAAGGTGACAAATTTAGTAACGCGGTCCCGCAACGCCACTCACCACTTGAATTGCGGCTGCCTCGCACTACGGCACGTCGTGTTGACTGAAGCAACCATGGTTGTTGCGGAGTTTTTAAGGACCAAGACCTAATGAAACGACGTTCCGGTGGCATTGTGGAATTATAGTAGCAGACCACAACGATAAGCCATTCTCTGAAGATCCTCCGAGTGTGTTTCGAAAGACTGTTGAAATACTGTCGGATTACATGTAGTTGCGGTGCCAATATGATGATCAGCGATCATTTGGTCTTTCTAGGGTTCCCGGCGACAGCCGTTCTTTTTCATGTCCATTGCATGCGCACACTTTTGTGTACGTCTGTTATGTGAGACTGATACGAACTTGATGCCACTTTGTGCAGTCTTGAAACCCACTTCACGCAGCGAATGGTTGCTCCTATCCAAACGACTCGTTCGCTTTTCAAAGTCGTTTTTTCTGCGAATTCTCGAACGTTCTTTAACGTACCCGAAGTTCACATGTCCCGGCTGGTGTGTTTTCAAATGCCTTTGAATGGGCTGAAGCCCAGCTAACGTCCCTTTCTCTTCCCATCTTGGCTGCTGTATCTAGCCTCAGACTAGGTTTGAGCTAACCGATCATCGTATTTTTGAACGCTACCGGAAATATACGGCTTCTTCCCTAATCTTTCGGCGTTGTTTTAGTTCGATGTTCGTTGAAACCACAATGCGATCGCCGTTCGAGAGAGACATTCTAAATTGTTCATCAATGAGGGCAGGCACACGCTCACTTGCTCATTATGTTAAAAGTGGTGGAGATCATGTACGCTCCGGTCCAGATATTCCAAACCAATCAGCTTTAGTAAACTTCCTATGACGCAGAAGGAGGTTCAAGTCCTTTCGCTTGGTCTACACTTGTTGTCCGTGAGCGTGACGTTGGAAATGGCATGAAATCTCTAAAGTCATTAACGCAACTGCTCCTCAAAAGTTAAACTCCTCCTCTTAAGGGACTCCGTAGTTGTTCAGCATATTGCAGAATATGCTATGCTCGGCTTAAGGCTCCGTGATCGGCATGATCGTGAACTATAGAAAGAGCTGTGCGCCAAAATAAGAATCTATTCTTGCCCCAAACTCTGTCACGAGGCTGATTGTGGGATCGGATTTGGTACAGGTGTAGTGGAACTCTTAATCGTGATAGCTTGAGTACGCACCAACAAATAACGATATCTCAAAATAGTCAATTAAAAGGTTAAGTGGATTGGATCTTTATTGTTGGGATTTTGGTGTACAAGCTTAATGCAGTAGCGCTCGTCTGGACCGTGTCCTGTCCTGTACAGTTGGCAGTCAGTTGTTGTCGTTCAGTTGTCTGGTGCAGTTGTGTTCCGATCCGGGTCCGACCGCGTCATGCATGCCTGTGTATCGACCGCACGGAATCACATCCAATTGGAGCGTTCCAATTGGCTCAGTGCGCAGATGGTGACTACGCGCGTGCGTGCGCTCGGGTATGGAAGAGAGCTGTCGGGCCGGTGAACGGGCATATGCAGGTTGGGGCAATGAGCGTCGCTTAGACTAGTCAGCTTGTCAAGTGACAGGACGCGTGAGAGGGCGAGACGAGGGCTACATAGCCTCCCACCAGCTGTGAGGTTATGGTGAAACAGCGACCACAAGTCGATCCGGAAAACGCACTGATCGACCGGATTTAGTCTTGTACGAACTTGTTTCAGGTAGCGTATGCGTGTCAGTCGGAGTAGATTCCTCCAGTAGTCGAGCTGGGATGAGACGGTCGATGGATATGTTGTTGCGAGATGCACCGACGTCCAACGTGTAATGTTTGTTCGAGCGATTTAGAACACGATACGGGCCTTTGTACGCTGGTTGTAGGGATTCGTGGAGCTTATCACAACGGACAAATACGTGCGAACAGTCGGTCAGTTTGTTAGGATAATTAGTAGGTCTGCTCTGTAGTCGTGGTGGTTGATAAGTTAACTTGGACATGAAATGCTGCAGGCGACTCACGTAGTTTGTCGGATCAGGAGAGGTTGCCTTGTCCGAATAGGTTAGCAGCTGACCAGGTAAACGCAAGCTGGTGCCGTAGGTAAGTTGTGCTGGGGAACATTGACTGTCAGCACGAACAGAGTTGCGTAATCCAAGAAGCACAAGTGGTAGTTGATCAAACCAAGCGGTTGATTCTAGTTTGGTAGTCAGAGCAGCCTTTAATGTCCGGTGAAATCTCTCGACCATTCCGTTGGATTGTGGATGGTACGCTGTGGTACGAATCCGTTGAATTCCAAGGAGTCGTGTGAGTTGTTCAAATAAATGAGATTCGAACTGGGAGCCGCGGTCCGTAGTTATAGTGGATGGTATGCCAAAGCGTGAAATCCATCCGACTACGAATGCTGTTGCCAGGGTTTGAGTAGTGGTGTCACAGATCGGAAAAACTTCAGGCCACCGAGTAAATCTGTCGATACACGTAAGGAGATAACGGAAACCTTTCGATGGCGGCAGGGGTCCAACAACGTCAATGTGCACGTGATCGAAGCGAGCATCAGGAGGCGGAAATGTTCCAAGTGGTGTGACGGTATGACGATGGATTTTCGACTGTTGACAAGCCAAGCAGCAACGCGTCCAATCGCCGATATCTTTGTTCATACTGAACCAAACGAATCGTTCAGAAATGAGTTTCCTGGATGCTTTGACTCCTGGATGTGACATGTTGTGGAGAGCATCGAAAACAGTTTTGCGCATTTCTTTTGGAACGATAGGTCTCGGTGATCCCGTAGAAAAATCACAGAGAAGTAATACTCCCTTATGTGTTATTTGCTGGGTTTTCATTAAACTCTTGTGCGTATCTGTGTCAGGATCACTAGCTTGTAGTTTAGCCATAAGCACAAAATCGATGGAGCTGTCGAGTGAAAGGTTTGCCAGTTGGACTCTCGATAGAGCGTCGGCTACCGTGTTTTGTTCTCCCGTGACGTATCGGAGGTCCGATGTATACTGGGAAATATAGTCCAAGTGGCGTAACTCCCGTGGTGAATAACGATCAGGTTTGGCCGATAGGGCATACGTTAATGGTTTGTGGTCAGTGAAAACACAAAATGTACGTCCTTCAACAAAATGGCGGAAATGTTTAATAGCCAAGTAGATTGCCAATAGTTCACGGCTGAACGTGCTGTAACGAGTTTGTGCTGGCTGCAAAGATTTGGAGAAAAACGAGATGGGTTGCCACTTGTTATCAACCAATTGCTGAAGTACAGCTCCAACAGCCAAATTTGACGCATCAGTAGTGATACTGATAGGGGCGGAGGCATCCAAGTGATGAATGGATGTTGCCTGTGCAAGCATCTGTTTTATTGAGTTAAACGAATTGATTGATGTCTCAGATAATTCCAAGAGTTTATTCCGTTTGGAACTCAACAAATCAGTCAGTGGCTTCAGTGTGTCAGCAAGGTTAGGCAGGAAACGGCGGTAGTAATTAACCATACCAATAAAACGACTGAGCTGACGTACCGAAGTGGGTTGAGGAAATTCTTTGATGGCGGTCACATTGGAGGCAAGCGGGTGTACTCCAGTTGAGTTGATATGATGTCCAAGGATGTCCAGTGATGACACTCCTAACTGACACTTGGAAGGGTTGATGACAATACCAAAATCGTTCAAGCGTTGAAAAACTTGGAACAAATGTGTGCGGTGTTCCTCGGGACTGGAGCTGGCGATTAGAATGTCATCGATGTATGGATGTGCGAAGTCTAAACCACGTAGCACCTCGTCTATCAGACGTTGGAAAGTTTGTGTTGCATTTCTTAGCCCAAATGGCATTCGTAAGAATTCAAACAATCCAAATGGTGTAGTGATTGCAGTTTTGGGAATGTCTTCTTCTGCTACGGGAATTTGATGGTAAGCCCGTATCAGATCGACCTTAGAGAATATGGTCTTGCCGTGCAGATTAGATGTGATATCATGAATGTGCGGGACAGGATATCGATCTGCAACGGTGACTTGATTGACACTTCTGTAGTCTCCACATGGACGCCAGTCATTAGAGTCCTTTTTAGAAACCATGTGGAGTGGGGAAGACCATGGACTTTTCGAGGGTCGAATGATCCCAAGTTGGAGCATGTGATCAAATTCCTTGCGGGCGACAGCGAGTTTGTCAGGAGCTAAACGTCTGGGCTTAGCAGCTACTGGTGCACCACGTGTTGTGATATGATGAACAGTTGTGTGCTTTATGGACGATTGCTGGAAATTAGGATTAAGTATTCCAGGAAATTGAGCAAGCAATGAGGCATATTCCGGATGAGCTTCAGTAAGTGTAACTGACAGACGAAGAGAATCAATGTTCGCCGATTGACCTGTGACAGAAAGGTTAGTCGTTGGATCGAGCAATCGGCGGTGCTTCATGTCTACCAAGAGACCGAAACTGTTGAGAAAATCTGCCCCCAAAATTGCAAATCGCACATCAGCAATAAGGAATATCCATCTCCAGGTGCGTCTCAAGCCAAGGGACAGTGTTACGGAACGTTGGCCGTAGGTTTGAATGGAAGAACCGTTGGCAGCTTTGAGTGTTGGACCACGATAAGATGATATTTGATCTTGTGAAGTGGCGGGAAGAACACTGACTTCAGCTCCTGTATCAATAAGGAATTTGTGACCACTTTCCTTATCAAGTATGAAAAACAGGCGACTAGAAGTTTGAAAACCAGCTGAGTTTGTCGCAGAACTCAACTGGCGCTGCCGTTTCCCGAGTGGTTGGAAGTCGGACAGAAAGCACATGGAGTGGTGCAACGTTTTGCATTAGTGCCAAAGTTACGATGATAAAAACATATTCCATCTGTGGTATGAGTTTTCGATGGAGATTTGTTCAACGATCGACTGCGTGGACGAAGGTGAGCAGTCGGTTGTGAGTGGGATTGAGACAGTTGTGCTGTCAAATGACTCAGCTGAAGTTGAATCTGTTGAATAGTCCGTTGCTGTTCACGGATCAAGGACATAAGCGGTGTTGTGTCGGTGGAAATGGATGCCAAGTGAGTAAATTCAGTGACGTTGTTAGTTGGCATGGCTTCGATAACTTTATCCGTCGAAGAAGCTAAACTGTCCAATGTCTGATCTGGAACAAGCCGAAGTGCCATTTGCACGGGACTTGGTAGGCGTTGAACAAACGATTGTTTCAGTGGGCATTCATCTGTGGGTTTGTCATCAATCAAAGTTCGCATGTGACGCAGCAATTGGGAGGGACGACGATCACCTAGCTCTACACCGTTGAGTAACTGCCGTAGTCGTTTGTGTTCGGACATAGACACTCGATTCAAGAGCTCCCGTTTCAGAACAGCATATGGAGTAAGAGTGTCGGGATTGGCAATAATGTCTCGAACTTCGTGCATGGTTTCTGGCTGGAGTTCAGCAACCACATAATCAAACATAATGGTCTGTTTGGTCATACGATGTTTGCGAAAAATCGATTCAATCTGCAAAAACCACATGGCTGGGTCTGACTGCCAGAAAATGGGAAGTTCGACTGATAGTGGTGGCACGAATAGGTCCCCAACGTTACTGTCATCAGTGAGATTCTGCTCCATAGCTAGTGATGGACGGATGGTGAATGATAACAAACAATGCGCGCTGGAGAAATGCTGAGCGTATAGATCCCAAAAAGAATTTTCGGCGCAAATGTGAGACGGAGAATTGATCCAAAAACGGGTCGCGGCACCAATTTGTAGTGGAACTCTTAACCGTGATAGCTTGAGTACGCACCAACAAATAACGATATCTCAAAATAGTCAATTAAAAGGTTAAGTGGATTGGATCTTTATTGTTGGGATTTTGGTGTACAAGCTTAATGCAGTAGCGCTCGTCTGGACCGTGTCCTGTCCTGTTTAGTTGGCAGTCAGTTGTGTTGTTCAGTTGTGTTCCGATCCGGGTCCGACCGCGTCATGCATGCCTGTGTATCGACCGCACGGAATCACATCCAGTTGGAGCGTTCCAATTGGCTCAGTGCGCAGATGGTGACTACGCGCGTGCGCGCGCGCGCTCGGGTATGGTAGAGAGCTGTCGGGCCGGTGAACGGGCATATGCAGGTTGGGGCAATGAGCGTCAATTAGACTAGTCGGCTTGTCAAGTGATAGGACGCGTGAGTGGGCGAGACGATGGCTACACATGCTGATAGATACCGGCGAGCAACGGTCGTGTGTCGTCCACTCAGACTGCGGTACAACTCTTGGATTCAGGTCTACTACTACATAAAACAGGATCGAAAGCTTGTTAACGAGGAATGTAACACCCTTGAGCGGTCTGACGATGTTGTTCACAAGGGTGTCTCCGATTTTTTCGACGACGACCTGGAAGAGGGTAGAAGCCGGTTGATATTCATTTTGGCGAAAAATGAACTGACTAACGTCCAGCCGCAACAAATTCGTACCAAAGCACCCTCCCTTCTCTACCCCAACAAAACTCTCTGCGACTTCTCAGATTCACTGTCACTTCAAAAATGATGACACCGCATAAACTGAAGTGGTTACGCCACCTATGCCGCCTTATCTCCGGAAAAATTGCGCTTCGCTCCTATCTTTCCAAAGGAGGAAGGAATTCACAAAGAGCTAATCATCGCTATGGTACTATCCGCTTTGTGCTGGCTATCAAGAATATAATGGCATCCAGGAGTGTACCTCAGTCACTTTCTGCGGATAGCTGGGGCTTCACGAGCCTTGTTCTCCCGCAAAGCAACGAGTTGCTGCTATAACCATGTCGTCCCTTAACACTCCCTATTTAGATTCTGCTCTCGCCCTGGAGAATAAGAGTTTTTGCGCGTTGATAGAACTGAGGGTCTAGGGGAGAGATCGATCACCCATATCCACACTTCCCTCTGAGCTTCCCTTCATAACATTTCCCTACTTCCTGCGACACCGTGAACAGTTTGGTGCTCGATTCACTCAAACGGTCCTGATCGTTGTCTAGCACGGACGCTGGGTCGTCCTCCACCTTCTAATAGTTCGAAAGATGCGTTCTGACTATCTGAGTCGAACCTCATACCTACCTTAACATTTCCACACTCTCTTAGTGGGTGAATTCAGTTTTTGTAAATTTAACACTGCTGTTTTCTCATACATGGGCACCTGAAATTCCTGCGCAAGATATGCACATGTTTCAGGCATTAGGTCTCAATGGGAATATTTCTGGTCTCGCTTGATGACGTACTGGTTACATCCGGCCGCGGCTGGATCACGTACTCACAAAAGTGCAGTTGCTACTTGATAACCGTGAGGTCAATGCACCAACTGGACTAGCTGTTCACGCAGCCGTCCTACTTGAATTCATCTACAGAATGGTCCTCATCTGCTCAGTGATCAGTTGTCGTTGAAGCTGTTACGAAGTGCACGTGGTTAGCCTACCTAATCAGTTGGCAGCGCAGTCGTTGAGGGAGTTTCAGCCCCCCTTCCTTCTGTTAAAGTTCTCTCTGTTACTTCCACAGCGTTGGAAGCCACTGCAAGAAACAAGTCTCAAAGTCAACTACGCCATTGCACACACACAGACCTTTCCAGAATAGGTGGCACGTTTGAGCGTACTACTGGTTACCACGATTCGAAGGTAACCAAAGCATTACTCTTCTTTAAGGCATCAGTGTACCTCGTCAGTTCACGAAGACCCTCTGAGTTATCAGCAACGTCTTGCCGGGCACATTGTCGCTGGTCAAAGTAGTCCCTTCCGATGTGTAACGCCAGCTGGTGAAGCGGAAGCCGGAGGTCCACAACTGTTAGGTATGTCGGACCCTACTACGTCCAGTCTACTAAAGCATTGGTGGACGTGGACACCGGTTATTCTTGTACCCAGCCGGAGGATATCATGAAAGTTTGGCGAAAATACCTCGGCAGCCTACTAAGCCACCCTAATACAATTGACTGGGTGACTGTGAGCAGCCTGCCGCAACAGGACATCAGTTATTCACTTGCCCTCGCCCCAGATTTGCTGAAGTTGCAGAGAGCTATCAGTCAACTGCGCAACGGGAAGGCTGCGGGCGAGGATAGGCTGCCAGGTGAGATCCTGAAGAATGGCGATCCGGCGTTGGAACGCGCCCTGCTCCAACTGGTTCACTCTATTTGTGAGCACGAGGCAATGCCGCAAGACTTCGAGGACGCCATTATCGTACCTTTGTTCAAAGGTAGCCTTTTGAGCTGTGCGGGCAAGGTACTTGCCAGAATCCTCCTGAACCGCGACCGTTCTGGAGATTAATGTTCCCGAGGATCAGTGTGGATTCCGGTCAAGTCGGAGTACGATCGACCTGGTGTTCGCTGCTCGACAGCTTCTGGAGAAGTGCCGGGAACGGAACCAGCCCTTGTATGCCCTGTTCGTGGACTTCACCAAGACGTTCGATTCCGTGAACCGCGAGGCGCTGTGGACGGTGCTGGGTAAGTTTGGATGTCCAGGCAAGTGTGTCAATATGGTTAGATTGTTGCACGCAGACATGAAGGCGAAGGTGCAATCGTGTGGATCGACCTCTGGTGATTGTGGCATCGTCACTGACGTGAAGCAGAGTTGCGTTCTAGCCCCAGCTCTATTTGGCTTATATTTGAATGCCACGAAGACAGTTGCTTTTCAGAACTTTGGAGAGGATGGCGTTGAAGGTGAGTACCGGACGAACGGGCGTCTGTTGAATATCCGAAGTTTTGGTGCCCCAATCCGGCTACAGACCTCGAGGATGCGCGTGCTTCTGTTCGCAGAAGACAGCGCATTGCTAGCACACAATGAAGGAGAACTGCAACGTCTGGGTACAGCCTTTGCGTCGGTAACATCAAACTTTGGGTTGGACATCAACACAGGTAAGCCGTTTTCCTTCTTTCAGCCTTCTCCTGGTGGAAGTGCTGCTTGTGTTCCCCAGCTCCAAATCGGCATCGATGGACTCATAATGGATAGCTGCGGAGATTTTTGTCACATGGGTTGCAACTTGTCGACAGATTTGCTCGTGGACCGCGAGCTGAGAGCGCGTGTGGCGAAGGCTAGTGTTACTTTCGGACGCCTTGAGTGGCGTGTCTGGAAGAACCATAGTTTGATGATGCCACCGAGCTCTGTTTACAGCTCAGTGGTGCTGTCTATACTGTTGTATGGCAGTGAGACGTAGACACTGTATCAGCGTAACGTGAGCTATCTGAGCCGATTCCGTGTGGCAACTTGGGTATCCGGTGGTCAGATATGGTCCCGAACACTGAGTTACTGCGGCGGGCGGACATGGACGGGATGGAACCCATGCTGATGCCAAATCAGCTTCGTTGGCTCGGTCGCGACTGATGAATGGTCGATGACCGTATCCCAAAGCATATATTGTACGGAAAAGCGAAAACAGGTAAACGCAATCCCGGTGGTCAGAAGCGGAGATACCAGGATGTTTTGCAGGTAAGTCTTTCATGTTACATTGATTTTAGAGGCTAGGAATACTTGGCCTCAAACCGGACGGCCTGGGGGAATACGGTCCAGGCGGCCGTCCGAAAGTTCAACGAGCAGTTATTGCGCGACCGCGAGCGAAAGCGTGCGGTGCGCAATGGAACCATAGGTCACAGTGACGTGACAATATGACTTTGCGATATGTGCGTTCGCGAATGCCCTGGCCGGTTGGGATTTGTAGGTCACCAACGTACTCATAGTACACCGTCGGCGAAAAGACGATGCGTACGTTAGGCTCAGGTAGGCCATATCAGTGTATCCATCCTACTTCTCTTAGTGACTGCATCGGTCCACAGCCTGGTCGACGACAATTAATCCGCTCCTCTTTTCAGAAACTTGAGTGTCTGTGGTCTTCTATCCATTCTTTTCTTCGGCTTTGTTGGTGTACTGTATGATGAATGGTCTGTCTGGCTTTTCGTATTTCAGAGAGACTTCAATTTTTGTTTTTATCTTCTCTGTTATGCACTAACCTGCACATTTATACTTTAATGCTTTTTGCATTGCACTTCACATATCTTTCCTTCTAGTTTAGATCCCGTCATTGCAGTCTCTCCCTTAGTTTCCGAAATATACGAGTTCCCTTTCCTTATTGACCAATCACCTGGCCAACCAGCATTAGCCAGCATTGGCCTCACTGTCACACCTCCCAGTCTTATTCCTTCGGGTTTATACTGGATATGTAGTGCGTGGGGTGGAACTGCAATTGGTACGGCGCAGGCCAATTGCAGTGATGGTTAAGCGCAGGCGACCTTTGGCTTCGGTCACTGTGACAGGCTAATCCGAACCGGATGTCGCCAACTGTATGTCCAGTGCCAAAGTTGCTGATGCTATTGCTGAATTTTAAAACGGCATTTTTCTGCAATCGCCTTCAACTCTCTATATTCGCACTTAGGTTGATGGTGTAAGCTCAGTAGGTACTCCCTGAACGGTAATGTTGGCTAAATTTAAGCGTCTGGAATCAAGGTCTTCCGGTTCCAAGGCACTCTCCGTAGGGCTTTTTGTGAAAAGGGCGAACGGTTGGCTGACCCACAAAGCCTACTGCTTGGGTATTCCAATAGGGAGTTAATGGCACCTGTTAACAGCAGGGTCTCATCCACCGCACACGGTTCTAAGGCAGAAGCGAAATCCCCCCAAGTGTTTAAAGACCAGTTATTTTGTCAACTGGTGGCTCGAAACTTTCATACACAAGATGTTCTATGGATAACTAACCTCCCATGGCTCACTCAACGTATGGCGCGGCGTTTGCGAAGGTTGTTCGTATACCACGAGTCTGGTGATAGGTGCTGACCAACAAACTATGGCACCTTATCAAGGCCACAACGTTGACAGCGTATACCTAAACTTTGCTAAAACACTTGATTACGTGGATCACACCGCTTTACTTAAGAAGCCGTCCCATCGTAAACTTCAGGGCAACCTAATTTTTTGGCTGGAATCAAACATCGCCAGCCGTGTTATGGATACATGTAAACGGTACCTCCTCTATGCGTAGGTATAGTTTCAACGAGGTACTTCATGGTTCACTTCCTAGTTTGCCTCTGTTTTCAGTGTCTATTAAAGCCCTGCTTAATTTATGCATCCCTTCGTTATTACTGTCTTCCGGCCTTATCGAAGTTTGGCGTGTCGTGAACACCGATAACGATCCTTTTATCTTACAGATTGGCCTACATATTCTATTCCATCCACCCTAATGAACTGACTGGAACTTACCACCGGTGAATGCAAAGTCGTGTATACCGGCAGACCGCTGACCTTCAATAATTACTTCGATGGTTGCTCCCCTCAGACTGGTCTTGTCGAGGGCTTATGAAACTTCATTTTGAATGCTCGCCCGACCCCTTCGACTGTTGCGGTGATCGCAAAAATGACTAGCATTTCCTTGGAGATATTAAAGCGTTTATTTGACAGTTTTCGCTCCTCATTGTTTCCAGCTTCTGTACGGCACTTTGCGGACGGAGCTATGAGCTGGCCACCTTATCCCCAGACGGATATGTTGCTCCTATAGAGTTTGTAGGGTATTACCACTGTGGCGGTCCGGGACTTGGATACAAAGCTTTGTGAATGTAGGTCGCCATCTCTGAGCGTGCATTCTTCAGGATATCGTCAGTAACGAGGTGAACGGGCGTTAACCTCCATGATAATAAGCTTACTGGTCATCCGTGCCGTCCTGTTCAATGGGGAAAGGCGTGCCACTGAGAAGACACCCCCTCAAATGTAACAGACTTGAACGCAGACAGAACTTCTCATTGCATGTTGGCAATACTGTAACTGAGACTGTTGCCTCTGAAAATTCCGTAGCAATTTTCAAATCCCGCATTGACTAACATCTCTTAGTTTAATTCGGATGCTGCGCCTTCCGCCCGCATTTCACCCCATCGCTGGGAGACCTGAGGTTCCACGCTGTGAAACACGGAATTTTCCGAAGATCTTGTGTCTTACTTCCGTCGCCAATCCAGCGATCGGTTGAAGCCATTCACACCCGCCATGCAACTGTTTGTTTATGCTAAAATTGTTTCTTTACACGTACCGGGAATGTGAAGCGTGAGCTCGGTCGCAACCTGCGGTGACGCCCTAAACGTTTGTCAGGAATCATAAATAGGCCCGTCTGCTCTTTCTGCCGCCCATTGTGCGATCAAACTAAATATATACCATTTATTCATCCATTTTCATGCTTGAAATGTTATTATAGTCTTTCGTACTATTTATTCTCAAACAAGCGCTGTCGAGCGTAGGGTCTGCAACTCTGCTGTCATTTCTGCAGACAGAGAGGGAGTAGACTGGCGTGATTTACCACATTTGGTCATAGACAACTAGAGACTTCCAATATACATTCATATCTTCACTCTAGAATACCAAGCCCTCCTTCTCATCCGGTTAATAATACTGCATATCTAGTTTCACTTAGTAGTCTCACCCATAAGAACCCTCTAGTTTTTGTCCTCTCCTCATTTCTTGATGGCTCATAGTGGGTCTTAAATACGGCTGATTGGCAAATACAGCTCGTAAACCGAAGTAACGGTGATGCAAAATCACTGTTTCTGGCACTTGACTCTATATATATGCAGCAAAGATCGTAGTGACCAGGCTAGGAGAAGAGAACTTGAGTCGGAACAGAGAAGTAATAACGTCTAAACCAATTGAAAAACTTCTTTTAATCAATAGGAGGAGCACATGCTTTCGTTTCGAAAGTTGCAAAATTGACCTCACCAGATGATGTCGCGGCAGATGTGGGTTTTAGAGCTCTACTCCCTCCTCCTAACCGCTCAGCAATTCACGTAAGACCACCTCGGTGTTATTGAGTTCATGTGTCGCCAGTGGGTAGGTGGGGACTTCAGATGGATTAAGCTATCCCCAAACATGCCTATCGTTCTTAATTTATCCATTATCACCTGCAACGACATTGAGCTATCATGCAAATATGAAGTCTGCAGGCCCTCTTTCCATTGTACAGAGAGAACATGGTTGCTGTTGCTATTCGACTTGAGTGTTACAGAAGTGTCGCATTTGTGTGTAATTGAAACACATACAGCCGAGAAATCACACACGTATTATTAGTTTAATGAAGATGAGTGTATGCACATACGTGGTCGTCTCAGCAAAATTTTCTTCACCTTATTGGCGGGCTTGCACGCAACTCATTTCTCATCCTGTCGTTTTTCTGCTTCTTTTCCTTACATACGAGCCTGACACTGTGCTGTTAAGGTATCAGCCTGATGAAGCCTGAAGCTGGGTCCCCACAGTCGAAAAGCAGGAAGCTGTTGTCTACTAGTGTAGGAAAATGGACTATCAGGCTACTAGCTGCCACTCCCTGTGAACCGAACTACACTGGGCTGAACTAAACGACTGTAAGTGTTCCGTGTGTGGGTTTCTGGCTTATACTATGAAAACTTGCAGCTTGGCACAACATCAAAATTTCTACGACTTCGGTTTGATTTCTGATGGCTAATTACCAAGAATGAGTCAGCAAATATTTGGTCTAAATGGGTAGTTTTGGGTTCATTTTCAGATTTGATGAGGTAGCGTCTCTATGCGTTTTCATTTATGAGTGAAGTATATTTTGTTCCGTCGTGAAAATTTATTGTATGTAAGTCCGCTTCAGTGGTGGCTGAAAGTTCTTAAAACTCCTCCCTTCTCATGGTTTTCCAACTGACGACTCAAATGGCTTTCTGTCTGAAGGTGAATCACTAGATCGTGTCAAGAAATATGCATAGTTTGTCGATCCCAGAAGCCAAATGATCCATCGAGACCCGCTTGTTCTAGCCGCAACATCTATCGATATGCTGCACCTAAAGAGGTAGTCTGTAATGTAACAAAAATTATATCAGATTCTCAGCATGCTGGGTAACTAACTCGGATCCAACAAGGATGGTCATACGAGCGAGATTGTTATCAACAAGGTGCCGAAATGCAAAACACAATGAAGACTGAAGGGAAGAAAAGGATTATAAACCTCAATGTTGAGTCCATTGAAATTGAGCACTCCGAGATCAACTATCCACGCAAAGACAGCCAAGTACAACGGGTCAAGAAATGGCGAAGCAGTAACGCGTAGTTGAGGCTAAGGTCACAGATAAACAAGTTTTCATCAGTAAGGCGTAGGTGTGGATTGAATGCGCAGGAGCAAAGTGAGGCAAGTAAACCATATTAAGCCCTAGTAACGTATGGAACCTATCGTCCTTGGAAGAACTACTCATCGCACGCAACTTGAACGTAGAAATAAGGGTGGTCAACAAAAAGAGAACAAATGAATGCAAGCGGCATGGTCATCAAACTTCTATCATACACACGTCCATCGTCACACACTCAACACAAGTAGCTGCCTCAACACAGACAACCTCAGTGCCAAAATCTTCGGACGAAGGTTGTGAGGATCGCCGACACTATAAAGAAAACAGTATTAGTTACGTCCGGCGTTATAGTTCTTCTCATCCGTCGCACATCCATTTATCACCCACTGTTCTTCAGTCCGTGTTGCCAGTGGTTTGGATTTGTGGTGAGGGCTTTTCAAAATTCACATCGACTGCGCGATGTGAATAATTTGAATCCGCTTAACTCGCGACGGAGTGAAGGCGCCTCGGAACAGCGTTTCTCCGAAAGACGAGGGCGCAGTGGCGATCTGCAGTGGTAACAAATACAGGCAACCTCGAGCCAGAAGTCCAGTTGGTCCTGCACACAACTCACACGATGGAAAACCCAAATGACGTTGACCACACGAGAGCGAAATGTGATGCAGTTAACTTGTATGGATCTATCGCGCGAGAAGATGGCTCCGTGGAATATATTTGAATGCTCTCTGGGTGCTTTTTGAGCGTTCACACAGAAGACATTCGCAGAAGGATCGCCCTGCTTGGGTACTGTTGAAATCATTCCCGAAGATTTGGTTTAATGCATCTATTATTGCGTGGTTGTCAGATACGTTACCGTCATTTCAGACGGGTAAGCTCATGGGCTTAACGTCAAATCCTGAAGACGTCGGAGAAGGCAACGAGGATCATTGGAATTTTTGCCGTCTTACGATCTCTCACGAAGAATTTGAGCAACGCATAGCGATGAACAGATGATTCCGATTATTAAAAACGTGAGTGGATCGCAATGTCACGTTATTGTTGAATGAATTATCAGCAAAAATAATTAGGCAACCTCAACAGTTTTGCCCGACAGAACGTTTCTAGAACATCAATTACAATTTGGCGCCGCACAGGCTGAAGATGAACTATAATCCCTTGAAAGGCATTCAAACGATGCACACACCACTCGAGCAAAGTACAACTTCAACGTCTATTGGGGAAACTATCAAATTGACGCGATAAAACAAAGACGTCTAGGTCAAAGTCCAGTTAACTGTCAGAAACAAGGGAGGTTGAATGTACAAGAACAAGGGGATAAGTTTGGATTGAATTTTCACATAATTGTACTCTAAACGTCGATACAGCGAAACTGTTGACAAGGTTTCAGTTAATGCCTCCTACCAACCTGTGGGGGAATTATCCGATGATTAAACTATGCAGCAGAGAAAAGCTGTCAAAGTTTAATAGTCAGAAACATGGTAAAAAATGACCATCATTTAATGGGATATAAACTCACTGAAAAGATATGATGCGGATTATTTTTAGACTGTGTTAACCAGTGAGAAGCAAGAAAATTTCGTTGGGTTGCGGGTGAAAGTTAGAGAAAAGCAAAACGTACATCTATTTCACACGAATAGTCATGGCACAAAATACTTCATGATCACATACTGCACGGAGCGGAAAGAAAACTAAGGTAATTTTAGGATCTACCTTCTACGAGCAAAACAGCACTGCCGAACGAATTCTACGTTCTTGTACAGTGCTCATCACAAAACGACAAACGTACCGGACGAAATTTACTAAACCCTGCGAGTTCCTGCAGAAGATGCGATGCACCAGAATTATGCCCTGCTGCCTGCTCTTTCGAAGCGGCTTTCAGTTTCATTGACAGCTCCGTAGATTAAAATCTTTTGTTGCAATTTGAAGTTAATACTCGCCCCAGATACGGCTGAGGATGTAGACGTTCGCTGTCTTGTCTTACAGAAGTTGTTGGAGTCTATATTTGCCGCCTTCTGATAACCAAGATGTCAGCCTACGATAGTGTTCCGACGAGATTTTGGTGGACAGAAATCTTTCTGTCCCGTAGGATGATGACGGTAATGATCCGTGTTGGTATGTCCAGCGTTGGCCCTCCATTCAGTGGATCTCACGGGCCACACTACTGAACCGGCTGCTGCTCCTTGGTTTGTTCGTGAGACCTACCTTAGAAAGTTTTTATCTGCGGATGATATCGAGCTAATCGAATTTCTTACGGATTGGCGAAAGCTCCAGCAATGTCGTAACCGGGTAACGGAGTAGTTGTCAAACTAAGGACTTCCCCTGAACATCAACAAATGCCACTCAGTGTAAACCAGTTTGGCAGGAACTGTCAGGGGGTTGTTGCTAAATGGGGAGAATAGAAAAGTGAACAAGTGACATACACTTCGATACCCGTATATGTTTTCATACTGATTTACGGGGACATGGCTGGGTTGAAATAGCGCAAAGTGACGGCGATTGATAATGTATCCTTGATATAGCTGAACGAGTCGACAGATATCCATCCTCCCGTTAGCACGTCCATCCACGTCACTGCGGAGTAAAGTGCCCATAACCGTTGACCATCCCGTTTTGGCAACCGATGACAAGGATTGTTGCAAAACGAGGAAATCCGTCAGTTTTTCCTGCCGCACTGATCAGCGGAGGAATTTGAGGCGATCATCATGGTGTCCTAAGAACCCTATTGCAGCTTGGTTAAAAGGTTTCTGCTTATCAACTGACAATCTGAAGATTGACAACTTTTTGGAGAGCTATGGCGTTTGTAATTAATACGTCAACGGCGTATTGGTGAATGTTGTATAAATCTCGTGTGACGCCGTCAACGAAACTCTGAAACTTCTGAGCGGTGCTGTGCGAACCAAACTTCACATGCACCAAATCGGTTAAACCTACCGGCATGATGACGACCATCTTGATGATTTTGCCGTGGGCGAACGGATCGGGAAATAGGCGCGTTTGGGACCGATTCTCCAGAGCACTCAGACGTCATGAGATCTAAACATGCTGTTCTCTATATGTCTAACCGGGTGCCTGCTGCGTATTTCGGTGTTATTAAGGGAACGATTATCTTCAGGTAAGCTGCACCCTCATTTTTCCAGATACCACGAGGAGTGGTGAAGCTTAGCGGCTTCTGACAAACAGATAACGCTAAGTTCACCAATGTTATTGAACTCGATGCGAGTTATCATCAACTTATCTAGTGGTATTGTTCGAGATGTGGCGAACACCAGCTGGTCAGCCGTAACTCCGCGGAGCTGTATGGGATCTATGAGAGCAGGCAGTAATGGAAACTGGTAGGAAACGGCGGAAGTGTTGATGATAAAGAACTGAGGGGAATGTAATTTCTTAGGACTCTGATTCGCGGGACTGATTGGAAGCCCGATGGTTTAAATCCGAGTGAAGTTTACTTTATCAGCTTCCTTCCTTCATAGTATGCTAAAAGATCGAAGTATTGGAGAACCTGATGTCAGTTGTCATCACTTGGACACCGGAGATTGTGACGATCCTGAAGAATGGCCTAAGGGCAGGTAAGTTGAGTATATCGGGACGCTATCGTCACTTTGCTAGTGGTTCCGGTGACTGCGTAAAGATTCGACGCGGCCGGTCTACGCAACTCGTGTGCTTCTTGCGGAGTCACGTCGATTTCATTACTAATGCCGATGATCTAGTAGATTACGAATTCGGCACTTTCTGGACACAGGGGTAGCTTCTCAGAGAAGTCACGTTGATAATCGTCACGATCTGGCTGCTCTGATTGATGACTGCACCAAACTAAATGGCTGCCGGTGTCACCAAGCCGGTTTGCCGATTTGTTGATAACACTGCCAACGATCTGGGTTGGCGCTGAGTTCTCATCATCCTGTGCCACGGAGGTATCTCTTAGGGGGGCAGTCGAACGTGAACTGAAACGCTGTCTGTTAGGGGTCTGCAACCACTTAGTTAAGTTATTGATTTACGCTGGCAAACTGGCAAGCGCGACCCAGCTACTTATAATGAATTAAGAGATAGTCGCACAGTATGTCCTCAAAATGCTACTTGTCGTCCCGACCGGCTGCACCAAAGTCACCAGACGCTCAACAGAAGATGTTCTGCGCGCCTTTTGCTGACCGTTGAAGGCACAGCTACCCAATGAAAACCTCCTCCACTTTACCCTGCCTATCACCTGTCACGTATGGCGAATGCAACGGTTTCTGTTCATCGAGCCCTGTATATCTCCAAAGTTGAGCAATGCGATTAGGTCGGAAAATAATATGCTAAATCACTGTTGTTTTTGGTATCTCTTACGACTTTGTGGGGCCGGGTAACTCCGGAATATCATCCATCTCTTCAGCGACGTGCGATGAGACAGCTACAACGTACTCGCCATGCGGTAATCTGTCGTGGTTTGGCAGTGGCCTCCAGATGCGAACCCATTATTCAGATTTCGTATCATGTAGGAGGACGGAACGTATGACCAATACGTTGGCCGAAGCACCTGGCAGATGTGGCTGCGGTAAAACTTATCCGAATAGCTCCTTCAATTTAGTAGACGATTCGCCAATTCGCTTTTCATAGACAACCGATGAACAGACGTAACATACAAAGAGGTCGTTGACAGTCAGGGCTGACTGTTCACATCGCACAACGTAGATGATCTTCTCTGAGGCTTCAAACGATACCAACAGGTAGCGGAAGCTACGGAGGTTAGAAGCCGATGTGCAATTTAGCCAGAGTTAATTGGTGCTTTGGTTCGCGTTGCACAGTAGCACGATAAGTTAAGAAACACTCCGACAGAAAACACTATGCGATCTCTCCTAATAACCTAGGTACAATGCCTCACTGTTTCACACGACCTGCTGCGGCCGGGTCGGTGAAACCCCCAGGCCACTTCACAGTGTCAAGCAGAGGACAAAAGAAATTGGTCAACTGGAAAGTCTGTGGGCATGCGATAGCTGTGATCCATTGTCAGTGATGTGCAGTCTACATGAAAAGATCAGTCCCCAGATGGTAGTCGTGATGATGCGTTCCCTTAACTTTCATTGAACACCGCGAGGGCTGATTGGTTGGTTGCCATTGGTGAGACACCGTCCGCCAATCTTGAATGCTTGCGTGACCATGGCTACCCTTTGAGTACTATGGCTAACACTATTCCTTAGTGTTTGTTCGAATAACTTATGAAGTAATTCGGTTATATTAGTAGCCGCTTTTCGGGGAACCCCATAGTGGTCCTTTGTCCAACTCACTGTGCCACAAGAAAAGTCAGGGATGCTCGTGTAGAACATTCGGTAGAAAAGTTTTAAAAACAGAAAGCTACGGAAAGTTTACATATGAAGGTGGGGTGCCATTTCAACGGTGCGACGTTGTAGACCATCAAATAGTGCTCACCTTATCAGCTTCATTGGCGTCCGAAGGAGTCCCCCAACCAGACCGTCGTGGAGGACTAGATTAAAGACCAGTATTTCCGGATCGACCCAGGCGTATGATTGGGGAGCTTTGGTAATACGGGCTTCCAGCAGGACCATTTCTTACATGAATTTAATTTGTTCACCAACGCCCTTCTTACACGAGTTTCGAGTAGTGTAGAAACCTTCCGGGTTCTCTGAATTATCCTATAGTTTAGGCTTCGTGAATGAGTGGGAGCGATAAAAAAGAAAGCAATGTACCCTGCGCGGAGAAAGGGCTCGACAGAAGAAAGTGCACAGTTTGTGCGGTAAGAATGTCTTCCGCAATTTCATTTTGCGTTTTCAGAGGCGTGGGGGTTCTGGTTTGCGGAAAGTGCACAAAGAAGGGACGAAAATAAGCCTCTTCACAGTCACTTAAAATCAGCCTGGTGGACACTCTTAGCTCCTGAATTCCTTGCATTTTTTCCAGCCAGTGGTAGATGAGCTGAGACAAATCTGTTAGTGATATTTGTGTTCAAGAGACGAGTTGACGGCTGCTCTGTCCCCTAGGAGAACATGATTGACTAAGAATAGATATGACGAGCGTAAGATCTGATCCTAACAGTGCTGCATCGTGGCGCTGAAATGTATTCAGACCTCCGTCAGTAGCAACGTCAACAGGAAAGCCGGGTGTTCGGTCTGGCAGTTCGGTTTGTTCACTGTGGATAGCAGTATTTTGAGTGCGTTAAATTCATCCGTAATAGGTAGACGGGAAAAAGGCTAAATCCACAGGAGGTCCTCAAGGTGTTCAGAAAGTGTGTATTTTCAGATATTTATATGAGAGTGGGCGGCACACCAATCTCACTAGTAATGTGTCTGGTGGCACATTGCCATTCACAGGCACGGACCTTCATACATGCCGGAGGACAGAAATTTCTGGATAGCCTTGAGTGCTAGGAGACACTAATTAAAAAGGACTGCGAAGATCTACCTTCTCTCGTGTGACATGGAGGTCGCCTACGGAGTCTTCGGGGGGCGTTCTGTTCAATATCGCTGAATCCCTCCGAAAGCCGGATCGTCGAAGAGCAAAAATGTGGAGAGATGTATCATAGACGAGGTGTCTGATGTTTGACGCACGGAATAAACTTATACAGCTGTATGCACTCAGCTGAGGGCCACCCCCTTGTTTGACCGATTGGGAGAAGTCGAAAAACGTGTGGGTGAGCCTAAGAAAGGAGTCATATTAATTAGGCGGGAGGTCCGGAGAGCAAACCCATTGATAGTCATTTTTTTTATTTTTATCTTCTTCATTACCGTTGGAACGTAGTGGTTGCTTCGCTGTGGCCTGTGCGCAGATGAGCGTCCCTATAGAGTGCACGTCCGGCTCCTGATACACCGTAGTTAGCACCATTCTAGCTACATTCTGCCCTGGAACTCTGTGAGGATGAATTATTGTCTTCTGCCTGCCCCCTTCCCCCAAAATTGACTTGGTTCGTTGCACAGCTTTAGCTGGATAAAACTTGAGCCCGCTCAAATAACACACCAGAGGAGCTGCACATGTCTGCCCATGTTGAATTGTGGGAGGGATACTAGATCGCGTCCGGTTTTGGGACCGCAGATTTCGAGGAGGAAATATCCGGTAGTCGGCCAATGGGTGGGCTTGCGCTCGGAGGTGTACGAGGGGCCAACACCTATGTTGACGCCATTCCTGTTCTGCCCTGAGATTTTGCGGATGGTGAGCCACGGAGCGAACTGAGGCTGGTACACTCCAGGAAAGCAAATAGACTCTGAGGGGACACCGAGTAAAGAGGGGACTAGCTCCTGGGGGACGTGAGAAGAGCCGAGGGCTGCGCTCAAAGCTTGATATGTGCCACAGTTTTGCCCAGTTGAAACCCCCCCTAACTTTTGAAGGATGGTAAAGTAAAACACCTTTCACGGTGGTACGCGATCAGGGAGGTCAACTCGGAAGATTTAGCGATCATAACATGATTTTTATATTGCCAACTTTTGCGGTTTTGGAGCGTAAAGGACCTCCCGGAAATGTTATTCAGGTCCGGAGGGAAGAACACACTTAAAATGAATCTGGAATGGTCGCGTTGACAAGGTATACCAAGAAAGTGCTGCAATGGGACTACTCTAATCTCAATGATAGATCTGTCTTGAGGACTGGTGGCAGCCCCCTGCATATAGCGTGCAGGACAGCACTGTCTTTTGCGAACAAACTGCAGCAGCACAAATGCCACACACATGTTTAGGGAGCAATTTCTGCCTCCACGTCCGGTAATGTATTTCGAATGAGTCAAAATGCTTTATCCGTAATGGAGATTTTTGTTTTAGTTTTACCCATGTAGTGTGTTCTATGTCATTTAAAAACAGCTTACGTTTGTGCATTTTCAAGCAACGAACGCTGTACCAGTTAAAAGTACAGATATGTTCTGTGTCTCTAAACCGATAGCTCGTGCGGACACTACCACCATTTGGGGAGGTGATAATGACCTAATTGTCCTCCGTGGAACGAATGTACTGTAAAATTGAACTACGGTAAACCTCCATGCAAAATAGCTTGTGAATACCAAGGACTTAATCCACTGACGATGAGGAATATTCATGAAATGTCCAGTGTTATTGGGCAGCATTTGGAATTTTCCCAACACAGTTGATACTGTGAGGCAGGGGAGCCGAAATGTAACCTAACGATGGGATGTGTTAGTTCGGAGCCACTTACCGGCGTTGCAGGAAGAAGCAACACGAATGCGTAAGCATATTTATCCCAAAAAATGGTGAAAGTACGACAGGAGTACACATAAAATGGGGACGGTTTATTCGACCTCACCCCCGTAGTGAGCCTCGAAAGGATATCGGACATTAAGGCTCTTTGAGCCCTATCGGGGAAAGTCGTATACAAACCCAAAGCCTTCCTAATCCTTGAAAGCACAATGAAGCCACTGAGCGCTCCACCCTTCTGAAATGAACAGTAGAATGTGATTCAGCGATTGATACACAGGTTCGAGGTAGAGGCCCAACGTACCTGGACCCACTCGCTGTTTCTTTTTCAGTCTCAGGCGAGCTTCTGTTGAGCTGGAGTTCAATCATTGAAACAGGGTATAATGCCGCTCCTAGGGACTAAAGTAAATACCAAGAGCAGAGTAGGATTAATTGCATAATGAATTTTTAGGTAACTGGAAATCAAACATTGATTTTGAGCAATGTTAACGACCCCATAAGAAAGGCTGTTCCAAAGGTTGATAATTCTATAAGAAAACGGCTGTTACCTACGGAAGTTCCGAGGACGAGGCTTGGAGAGGCTTCTGTTATAACTTCACCGGCAAGTGCGCAATGAAATAGAGGTTCCGCAATATGTAAAAGAATATTTCAGCATTTTCCCTGTGTATTCTCAGCATGGCCATGAATTTCCTTGTTCATTATTTCAAAACATCCGTTGTGCGGACGACGTTTTTGTTTAAACGGACGAACGCAGAATTTCTGCTGGAATCGCGCTCGCCATCTTGCCCAACTGCTTTATTCGCTGCTGACCTTTCCGCTAGTTCACTGTTCTCTTCTAGACTATGGCGGACGAATTAGATGTTGAAGCAATGTTAGAAGCTCCTTACGCAAGAGACGTAAGTCTTTTTCCTTGGTTTATTAGATGTTTAAGAATTTCTTATTCAATTGTTTATTGAACTTCTTTATGTTTTGGTAGGATTCCCGGGGTTAACGACCTACGTTGACGTCATTCCGGACGTCGGGCCCCTTCCTTGCTCAGCTGTAGTTATCAATTGATTGTTTCGGTATGTTTTACCAGCGTGATTATTTTCTTGTCTTTTTTCGTCCCTCTCCTCACCCTTGATACTGCTAATGATGTTGTCAATCGATAGGGCCCTTCGAAGTCCAATGGCCATCGTAGACGCGATCGTTCACGCTCCAGAGATCGTCATCGAAGGTAAGGAGCCATCATTTCTCTCTCACTGGTTTTTCTAGGCATCGTTCTGGCAGTCGCAGTCACGAGCGCCATCGGGAGAAAGATTACGATTCAAGTCGTCATCGTAGCAACCATCGGTTTTATCCTGGGCACGAGCGTGAGCGTTACCGACCTTCTAGACACGAAGAACCTAAGGATTATGAGAAAAAGGTGCACAAAAGCAGTGAACGCCGTCAAAAATCGTAAGTACCTTTAACATTTTGTGTACATTTTCTAGACCCGACTTAACACCAGAGGAACGTGACGCAAGAACCGTTTTTGTCTGGCAGCTTTCCGCGCGTATACGGCAACGTGATCTGGAGGACTTCTTCACGTCCGTAGGAAAAATTCGCGATGTTCGTCTTATTATGGACAACAAAACCAAGCGATCTAAGGGCATCGCGTACGTTGAGTTCCGTGAAGTGGAGTCAGCTCAGTTGGCTTTGGGATTAACGGGGACGCGCTTACTGGGTGTCCCAATTCAAATACAACAAAGCCATGCGGAAAAAAATCGCATGAACGCAACACCTTCAGTCCCACGTCCGGTACAGCAGAATCGCGGTCCAATGAAACTGTATATCGGCTCGTTACATTATAATATTACGGAAGAAATGTTAAAAGGCATCTTTGAACCATTTGGGAAGATTGAGGACATAAAGTTGATAAAAGACCCTGCCACCGGTCGTTCGCAAGGGTATGGATTTGTTACGTATGGTAATAGTGACGATGCGAAGAAAGCCCTCGACCAGCTCAATGGGTTTGAGTTGGCAGGTCGACCAATGAAGGTATGCCTTGTTTTTAATTCTTATTCATTTCTTTTAGGTGAATCACGTAACGGAACGCGGTGAATATGCGAGCTCAAGTGCGTTGGACAACGACGATGCGGACCGAGCGGGTGTCGATCTTGGGACGACTGGACGTTTGGCGCTCATGGCTAAGTTAGCTGAAGGTACTGGTCTGGAGATCCCGAAGGCTGCGTTGGCACAACTTCACATAGCTCAGGCGAATCCTACTTTGGGATCTGCGGGCAATGTCAGCTCCTCTTCAGCTACGGCGCCTCCTGTATGCACGCAGTGTTTCATGCTGTCCAGCATGTTTGATCCGCACACTGCCACCCACACAATTTTTAATGAAATTAGGGACGATGTCATCGAAGAATGTAGCAAGTTTGGCGGCTGCCTGCACATCTTCGTGGATCAAACCAGTGCACAGGGCAATGTCTATGTAAAATGCCCCAGTATCGCAGTTGCCACCCAGTGTGTGAACATGCTTCACGGTCGCTATTTCTCTGGCCGTCTAATTACAGCAGCCTACGTTCCTCTCATTAACTATCATCAGCTATTCCCTGATTCGGTTACCGCTAAAACTTTACTGCAACCCTCTAGTTGATTGTACATATGATTTGATTCTTATAAGTATATATTGTATATGTTCTCACTGTTTTTTTACTAGTAAACGCAATATTTCTACGAGAACAACTTACCAGTAATTCACCTTTCTTAGTATCGTTTTGATAGTAGATGCACTTGAGAGTGTATGTTCTCTCCAGTAACAGTAAATTACCCGTTTCTCTAAGGCTTGTTGCTCACTGTTAACCTAGTGGTCACCCACATCGAAGGGGAGATCATCTGGACAGAGGTGTCCTTTGCATAGCTGTGTGATGGTCAACGTCGTGTATTTTGTGAACTGTCGAGGTGTCTGCGTGGCCTGAGTGCTCAGAACGATGAACAGCCAAGAATCGTGAACAACATTGGCGACAGGCATGCCTTACGGTTGCTGTTCCCAGTTATCCGTAGTTAGCTCCCCATTAAGTACGCGTGTTTCTCGCGGTTATCTTCGACTTGGGCTCACTCTGTGGTGCACCTTCATTGGTAAAGTCGGGTGAACATTTGCGGTTTTGGCTATTTTCGCACACACTCAGAAGGAACATTAGAGTCAAAACCTATGTACCACTGTGTTGACTTCGGTTTGTCCGTGCAGTTATGTGGATGGTTTCACTGTTGTTCTGTCAGGCTTGTCTGACAGTCTGTTATAGGTGGATAATGCGTAAATAGCTATACATAGTCTGGCTTGCGTGTATGCCATTCACTCCGTGGACAACTTAGCGGTATGGTTTAGCTCGCTGTTTTCAAAGGGTGTCCGCAGGTGGTCGAGAACGCTGTTGCTTCAGGTTTGTTTGGCCACCGCCCCTGGCGATCACTCGCAAGCGTCGGGTGTCAACTGCAGGTGAACAGTGAAGTGGTCGGTTCAGGTCTTGAAACTCAGCTTAGTGATGTATTTCGGGTGCCAGCCTGTTGAAGCTTGCACTTCGCTGATGCCTCAGTTGGTTGCCACGAGGAAGTTGTTAACCTGACGGAGGGATGTGGAGGTGCTTACGTATAATTTGCGCTGTGGCCGGGTGTC
The DNA here is from genome assembly GCA_008508345.1 of Paragonimus westermani. Lineage (NCBI taxonomy): Eukaryota > Metazoa > Platyhelminthes > Trematoda > Plagiorchiida > Troglotrematidae > Paragonimus > Paragonimus westermani. The sequence continues at coordinate 32,180 of QNGE01003731.1, read as the reverse complement.
AGGTGGGCTGCAACCCATCGGGCTCAGTGGCTATGGTGCTGTTGGACGACGGGTTATCATCATCACAGACAACAATACTTCAGGGGTTTTCACTTATGCCTAACTGCCACACAACTACGAAGAAGAAAGGAAGGCAAACCCTGTATAGGAAGAGAGGAGAAAAAGGGAAAGGGACCTAACTACTAAAAATAGCTCCGTACAAACGTTCAGCACCACAGGACCTACATTTTACAAACAAACAACTGAGCTGTGAGTAAAACTTAGACGTCATCAGCAAGACAGCTTCCTTACGGCATTCACTGCCCCACGTCATTAAATGCACTC
>QNGE01003731.1:0-24283 GCA_008508345.1 Paragonimus westermani | reverse complement strand
GAATCGTGCTTCCTCCGCAACATCTGTGGCTAGTTTGCCTAGAGCAGGTTCAATTTTGGGAATTATATCTATTGGTTCAAGTTGCTTCCGTTGGATGTTAAAATTGAGTCCTTTTTTAAGCAGGCTTATCTCGTTCATATTGAGTGGTCGTGATGAGAGATTAACAACTACGTTTTCTGAGGGTCGCTGTACTACCGAATGTGGGACAGAAGAAATATGACTTAATCTTCCGAAAAGTTTGTTAAACTTTGTTCTTTGGCGTTCATTTGCTTTCTTGAAAAACGTCAATTCACGCTGATTAATCAGTTCCATGACAGGTCCGTATATCGTCGGGTAATACATGATGGATCAGTTCATCTAAATTGGCACAGCGAAAACGTATACACTCCAGGTGATAAGTAGTCGAGTGTACCCGTTGCCTTACGAATATACGTGAGGCTGTCAGTACTGCACATTTCGAACGGACGCTGTTATCCGGCGGTCTGATTAGCAGGGAAGGTGGAACCACTTTTGCGGAAAGGCAACGAACATTAAACACACGGTGGTTGACCCAGTTGGCATGCTCTTTGGCCAAAGTTATGCACACAGGTTGCCCAGAATGTGGGCTGTTTCTACATTTGTATTGGTAAACCCACCAGAGGTTTCAAGTTCGGAAAAGGAACCTTACTCTCTGTATGCTACCATATCGTTGTTGGAGAACATAGGATTCACCTTCAGCTTTTGAGTGAGACCGCCTTGATAGGAAAGGTTGTTGTCCCTGACGGCAACCGTGATATGATTACACCACATGACATACTCAACGTCCGCAAATTCAACCCACTCTACTTGGTATTCGTTTCAGGCTGAACGTTTTAAAGTAATCAGACGTTTGGTCCGACTTTTTGGGCGTCTCAGGTTTTTATTAGATCAGGACACTACCGTTATTCGGTTGTTAATAATGACATTGGATCATCATTATCAGAGACAGGAATGCATCAGTGTTTCATACTAATGCTCAGCTGCCACACAACCATGAAAAGCAAACCCTATATATAGGAGAGAAGGAAAAAAGAGGGGGACGGGTAGGGACCTAACTACTGGAAATAATTACGTCTATATTCAAACATTCAACATCAAGGTGCCTACACCTTGCAAACAAACAATCGAGCTGCAAGTGAGAGTAAGGCGTCATCAGCGAGACAGCTTCTTTGCGGCTTTCACTGCCCCGCGTCATTAAATGCACTCACTTTACAGACAACCCGGCCGAACAACAACATTCGCACTACTGAGCTCGATTAGCCGCCACCTCACCTGGAGTCTCCAGTCACCGACTATGTGCGTCGCGAGGGCCCCAGTGGCCAACCCCTTGGTGAACGACTTCATTATCTGTCCACCAGTCGGTCGCAGTGTCAGCGAACAGTGCTTGGTGTGGAAGAAGACTAGCTGGCATCCTTAATACGTGACCTAACCATCTAAGCATGTGCAAACGTAGAGATTGAACAGAAGAACTCGTTTGGCAATCACTACCAAACACCCGCTTCCTAACCTCTTCGTTATTTACACGCTGTTGCCACCCGATACGAGCGATTGAACGCAGACATCGGTGGTCAAATACTTGAAGACGGCTCACGCCTTCTACCCTGAGCGGCCAGGTTTCGCTGCTGTAAAGTAATACGGCCCTCACCGTTGTGTTATATACGCGACCTTTAAGTTTCAGAGAAATACCTCTCTATCGCCAGAGATGCCCCAGGTTAACGAATACCGTCCTAGCCCTAGAGATACGCGCTTCTATCTCATTCCCTACACCTCCGCCGCCGCTGCTGATGCAGCTTCTTAGGTACACAAACCGGTCAACAACCTCCATGACTACATTATCTAACATCAAATCTACGTGATCACAGCAATCCTGCAGAAGCACTTTGCATTTTGAGGTTGCAAAGTGCATTCCGAAGTATTCAGCAGAACGCGAAATAGCGTCTAGCATCGCTTGTACTGGTTGAAAGTTGTCAAACAGCAACACCTTATCAGCATAATCAAGATCAATCAGTCTTTCACCAGGTAGGAGGTTCACACCGGCATCTTGTGAGTGCCGGAAACAATTCTCCATTATTTCGTCTGTGACGAAATTAAACAAAAGTGGTGAGAGAGGACAGCCTTGGCGTACGCCGCTCATGGTGCTGAAACTGTTAGACAGTTCACCGTAAACCCTAATCTGAACTGAGGTATGGGATACTCCCTCAACGATGGACTACCAGTGATGATCTAGACGATCTAGGTGATGTATGGAAGTCATTCGACCCTGCTGAGGTGTGTTCTCATCCCCGCAAAATTTGTTTTGTTACAGGCCTTCAGACTCACATTTTGGAAGACTTGTGTTTCGTGTAGATAGCTGAATTCACTTATACCATGATCATTATGACTAGGCGATTTCTTTGATTGCCTAACATGTCAGCCTCGTTGGTAAGAAGATAACCAGGACAGGACGGTGTTCGGCTCAACCGCCACCTGGTATGGTCCTGAAAATGCTGAATAAGTCTAGCTTCCATTAATACTTTGATGAACTCCCAAGCAGTGGAAGGTGTTGCGGTACTAACTAAATGGCCCGTGAATTCCAGTTCCTGGTGATCGAAATCTAGCGTTAGAGAGTGAGTGTAGCCGAAAGTTAGTATTCTACACAATTTTTTGCTCTCACGAATACTTGAGGTTTTATGTACGAGCACAAATAAAGAGCTACACCACCTCCCTTATTGTTTTTTTTTCTATCACTGTGAAACACTTTTTTATCGAGGATTGATAATTCACCGCCTCCCGCTTCTCCATTAGGAGTGCTATAAGTGGATTTCTCCAGGAAGGTCGTTCAGTTTTTTATAGAGTGAAGTTACTTCAATTTGAAAACAGTATTGGGAAACAGTTTCATTGTCTTTTATGATTTTGTTAGATGAGTCTACTCGAGAAAATTCACCGGGTGAAAAGTGATGCGTCATGGTTTTGTAGTGTGCGTTCAAACTGACATCCCTTATTGGAGTGGTGGTTAGTCAAGCTTTCACACCCTGGACTGAATTTTGCATTTGCGTGAGATTTATCTGGGGCACTTGCAGGAGCAATTTCGTTGAGATCTATGTTAGTATACGATTTTCCATCATCAGACCTTGCGTGTGGGCGGGCTGCAGGCCAAGCTGCATGTGATCCTGTCATTTCTTCTATTAGGACGGTCATTCTGAGCAGTCGAAGCGCACAGGTGAAGGTTAGACACGCTGGCTGGGGCAGTCGCTTCAATTTAGCGACTTCTAGAGCCGAGACTTTGTGATGAGTGTTGACAGGATCTAGGAATCCGTTTATACACAAATCGGTTTGCAGTAGGTTAAAAGTTTATTTCACATCTCGTGAAAGAAACGCTTATGCGTGACGTGGGTTATATATGCACCCTCTTGTTTCTGTGACCAGAAATTTCCTGGTTGTTCGGGTCTTATGGCGCTAAGTGTTACTACCTCGTTCATACCCCCTCTCTGTCTGATTAGTCCAAACAAGAGCGAAAGAGTTCTTTTTTCAAAGCCGACTTGAAATGATAATCCATCATTGCTGTGTCAGTATCTGGCACTGGCTGTCCATCTGAAGTGCTCCAGACCAGTGAGGCGTTCGCAACTCATACAGCAATAAATCGATTAGCTCGTGCAACTAATCCTAACAAAGCGCAGCACATGATTCGAGTTGGCAACTGAGCGACACCTTCTACACTTGTGTTTTGTATCATTCACGGTCATGTTCGAGCATGTTAGACTGTGGGTGATGAACAGAGAAGCTAGCTGTCTTGTGTCTATTGAAAACTTGAAGTACGAAATATGGTGTGAATAGATCCCAAAAATTTATTGAACAAACCGTGCTGCTGAAGCAAATTAATTTATAAACCGTTCATGGTCATTGCATATCTAATGTGCTGCTGAGTAACCGGCATTAGAGCGTTCTAGCGCCATAACAATGAGTAAAGTTCGCGTTGAAGAAATAACACTTTCTCTTATGGATTTCCTGAGAAAATTACGCCTAAGGAGACTGGATTCAAGTTATATGCCGTGCTCTTGTCACCTTCGTGGCGGTCGTCATATCCACATGGTTGAAAGGTGTTCAATCACTTTTTAAAAACCATTTTATTTCCTGTTCTGTCTGATTTTAACACCGAAAATCTATAACTATTTCGAAGTTGTTAACACTGGTCTCCGAAAAAATAGGGTGAAAAATCGATTAAGTTGTATTCTTTTTTGACACAATTTAATTAAACGATCAACTAATACAATTTGCTGATGCATCTTTTTCTATGAATCACGCTGCTATCCCCTTCCCGAATATAAGAACTATACCTTAACTCTGCAACCTGCAGGGTAATTCCACTTACAACCTTGCCTAACCTGCAGGCGCTACATGTGACAGTTGGTCAAAGATGAGTTGACCACTTTTATCACAAAAATGCAGCTCAAAATGCAATATGCCCTTATCAAGGATGGCACATCCATCAAGTGAAACAACTCGCCTCACATTGAAGGCAGTCATCAGTGCACCAGACAGAGTACACCTTAGGCCGACGGACGGCCTGCAAGTAACAAAGTAACAACGGAAAACGCACGTGCTTTGTAGCGTACCACGCTTTGTGTAACGTAAATTGCATCCTAAAAATGAAAAATCTGTCCGTGATTCGACTGTGAAGAAAAGCGAGTTTCGTCCGTTTGCAATGAAGAAAGTTTGAGACCCAATTCAGTTCGTACATGAGGCAAAATAGAAGCCTCTTTTAGTCTGCTCTCAGTCAGAATTGTGCCTTACTAAGGAACGTTAATTTCGAGTGCAGGTTATGGGGGAGTCAGTTCTACACATTACAACTAAACTAAAGTATACGTGGTTCATTACATCGCGGTCATAACGAACCACAGGCAATGGTTGTTGGGAATTTGACGGATTATAGGAAATCTCCAAATTAGGCCCTCTCGAATACCGCTGGGTATCTGGACGGATAACACTATCGACACTTGCTATCTACCATACCGCTCGCTTAGGATTTCTTGGTTAATAGAGATGAATCCCACACGGGTTACTGTTTTCCTAATCTGAACTTCATCTCGCTAATCTGTATGCTTGCCTTAAGATCAGGAACACTAACAAGACTTATCAGTAATATGACATGGTAATATAGGGCGTTTATTTGCAATACCTGGGCCTATTACACGTGTATTGTTTACGAATACATGTTTGGAAACACCACTTTTCTTATGTTTCAATGACATCTCTACACATGCACATAGAGCCTTGACTTTCGAACAACTTAATACATTGAGTTCCTTTGATCCAGTTTATGGTGTTGCATGTGCTAATGAGATAAGCCAATGACAGGCTGTGATTTCTCTAATACTGTTGTACATCAATAAATTCGACGTCTCAATCCATGAGTAAAAATTGCTTACTGCTGCCAGTACCAGGTCTTCGCCTTATTACTTGCGTGGGAGGTTTCAATTCAAGTACGACTTCTAGGGCTATTCGAAGTCCCTAATTCTGAGTATCACAGGTCCGTTTGATGCATGCGACCATTTTTGTTTGTTTGCGTGTTTGCTAGCTTATGTGCGCATCAATTGTGTCATGCACAATTCCGGCTCGCTTGTACACTCGATTGCTGGAACTTCGACCTCCCCCCAAGTTTTTGTTACATATAAATGTTACGCAGCATTCCAGATCTGCTGTAACTTTTGTATACCATACGTTGGGTCTTCTAATCGTCTGTACTTCTATTCAGTGTCTGATTACCAGTTTGTCTACCTAGGAATCATGAAGTTAGTTAACTTTGTTCTCATCCTCGTCTCAAACACGATAAAAGTTGATTCAAGGAAACACTTTTTGGTCCGAAATTGGGTATGCTGACGTTTCATTTTGACAGTTCCGCCCATTTTCTCATATGGGGAAATTTGAAACAGCTTATTCCCTTTATTAACCTGAACGAATTATTAAGTAAATCTAAATAATGTGATGACCTTCGCAGTTACATTAACACTGTGATTTTAACGAAAAATATACATCTCTCAGTTTCAAGTTTACACGACTCGCCAACGTGAGATAGAATACTCCTGGGTGAATGAGTCGCATGCTTCGATACTGTGGGTAATGTAATACGTTGTGTTTATTTGAGTCAGCATACCGGAACTAACCGCAAACTCATACCTATACATGATTGTGTCATAAGTATATTAGGCATTAGGTACTTCTAATGTTAATCAAATATTTTGAAAGAGCCGTGGATGGATGCTACACGAATGTCTGAGATGTCACATTTTGAGAGACCCATTTGTTGGGGGTAATTCCTGTGATGGTGGGTGTGTGAAACCTCTGTTATTAATTACAGCGGGTCATCGCGATAGTTTGGAGAGAGCGGTTCCGAGAACGGAGAATGTCAGAAGTTCACTGAACGATTGATTGATAACCCTAGTTATTCTTCTTCAATTTGACTGTGGCTTCCATTCTGTACGGGTCACAAGTAGCCAAATTGGCAATGGAGGTTCAACATCTTTGAATGTCAAGATGTAACGTGAGACTTGGTGGGTTTGATCCCCATTCAGACTAACTCTACCTGATAGGTCTAAGAAACGACGAAACTGGTCGTGGAGCATCGGTTTGAAAGCGAGCATCAAGAAGCACTACAAACACGATTTCGAGCCATTGCTGCCGTATCCAGTGCAAAGCTGACAATCTGGAGAGGATTGGGTCCACCAGAACTAACGGATTGAAAACTAGCCATAGATCTATTATATAGAGATATCAACTTTAAGTTGATCGTGAGGATGTGGGGTTCTGGGATCATTGAGAGTTCTTTGTGCCTCCATCTACGGATCAGCAATGCAGCTACACTGTTGTGTCGTCTGCATCTGTCATGATGAGTATGAGAACATGATTGGAGAATGTGAGACAAATTTCCATGACTGTTACCACATGGAAACTTTAATTCATCCAGCGGTTTTGGGCGATCACGTGAACGATGAATTTTCGTGGGCAACATGATAGTTCTAAGTTACATCACTCTGATGTAGAGGCGAGGGATAATTCTGGATGGGTTCCATAACCAAGCGTATGACATGTTCGCCGTTGGATGTCTTAAACAACTATCGTCGTCTATATCATAGGAAGCCTCACGCCATGCTATGTTTGCTTCTTCTTTGGATGTAATAATCGTTCCGGCAGTTGGCGTCGGTGTGTGGGCAGGGCGATGAAACGGTTGAGTCGAGTTGCCTGGAGCCGATGATAGAATCGCACTTTGTGATTATAGGTGTTTTCGATACGAGATCTACGTAGAGACGCACGATGTTGAAAATGTGGTACCCCGAGGCCTTCGGAATTGATATCCCAGTAGAGGAGAATGTTGGGTGTGTCTTTAGGGAGCCACAGTATACAAGGAATTAAGCATCTGTTTACGGACGGCGCTGAGACAGTGGTTATTCTCGATAACAGGTGCATCCGCAAGATTGTTTTGCTATGGTTCTAAACGGGTCGCCATCACCTCGTATGGCACTTTTGATAAATCAGTAGCTGAGGGTGTTGACAAGATTCTCCTCCATTTGTACAGCATCCCGAGAACCTTGAGTGTTGTTGTAGAGGAAACGGATACTATGGTAGATCCACTTACTTCCCAACGGTCGGTCGTCAAACACAATGGCATATCTTCTATCTGCTTTCATGTTGTTGCATTGGGTCTCCGAGTGGTCCGTGGTCAGACCGATTTCAGGCACACTGTCCTGCAGACGTTCTAGTCTGATTGCTAGTGTTTCTCTTGATGGGGATGTTAGTGTGATGTCAGATAGGTCAATTGACCGCCCGGTGTATTTAGGGCCAATTCGAAATCAAGAGCGAACAAGAGTAGTTCATTCAAGGCCATTATAAGCAGTAGGGGGAGGCAGAGGGTCTCCTGGATGAACACCGATTTTTGAGATAAGTTTGCAGTTTTCATAATAAGATTTACCACGCTTATAAACTTAACGTAGATAGTTGTTCAAAATGGTAGGTGTACTGTAGGTTGCGGTTGCTCTCATCAGAGAGTCATGGAACACGCGGGCAAAAGCCTTAGATACATCAGTGTTTACACGTGAGCAATCATGGTGTGTTCTGTGAGAGTGACGAAGCAATCTGTTGAGTATAGTTTTCATCTCAACTGTTCCATCTCACTGTAGGAAGTCAAACTGCTGTCTACCGGGGAGGTGCAAAAGGGCCCAACGCTTAAATAAGACCTTATGAAAGTATTTTGTGACCACCAAACAAACAGAAATTGAACTGAGGTCAGATGTTTTAAGCAGGGTGGAGAACTCACGTACAACTGTTGTGCGAACAGTGTTCAGCCGTGGATAAATCTGTCAAGTAATCATTAGCAAATGAAAGGACGTTGTTACTGATTTAGCCTGAGCTACGTCGGTGGGTGTGAGGCGGACAGGTCCGGCAGCAGGTCCTTCCAGGGAACGGATTGCCTGGGTGAATTCAGCTTCGGAGATTGAAGCAAAGAGATTAGAGTCACATGGAGTCACTCACTAGAGGACGGTTGTCGCACACCTCAGGACCATCAAGCAGCGTACTATAGTAGTCGGTAGTATTCGGGAGACTTGCGTTCATTATCAGCAAAAGCATTTCTTCACCGGCCACCAGGTATCGTCGCTACTGCACCCTACCCTGTCCGGTTGTAAAGGTTTTGCGCATGTCCACATTGGACTCCACGCTGTTGGCGGCTGTTTCTGATCCTCGTGATATTATGGCGCCGTTGTCTTGACGTTTTCCATATATCGAAAAGGTGTTTTTCGCAGATTTAGTTGACTTTTTCAAGATGGGGATAAGTTGTTTGTTATTTGGGAGTTTTCAAAGGCGCCAACAATGGTTGAAAAGAGTCTCTCACAGTAAGTCACTGTAGTTGTTCTACTACTGCTGTAATGAGCGTAAGGTGGTCAGATTCATTGTCTGACGGACCTAATTCATGTCCAGGCGGCCAATCGTTGATGTCCAGAATTGCAGTCGTTGGGATTTACAAGATAATATCTGAAGGCATCGTAATCAGTAACATCATGCGAGGAAGGATTGCCATAATCGTTTCGGTAATTAATGGGGAGAGATACAGTTTACATGGATGTCCAGGACGTAAGATTCCTAAGTTTGTTTCTTGTGTCATAGGCGTCTCCAGACGCGAATCAGCGGCCTCCTAATTCTGTGGATAGTTCACCGAATGCTACTGGTGGCTGATTAAGTGGATTTGTCTCTGGTTGATGCGTATCAAATTGACGATTTAGTAGGATAGAGCACGGTGAAGTGAGTTGGCCTGAGACCCTGTCAAATTTTGCTTGTCGTGATTGGTTTTCGAACGTCGATGACAATTTCTGGGTGGGTAATCCAGTTTCGTTTGAAAAGTTGTCGGGCAGAGGAGGTTGTTTAACCAACTCCATGTAAAAATCTGGATTTTCCGGTTGATCATCAGAACCATCTATCGGTGGATCGTGATCCATGGTAGAGTTGCCTACATGCAATAGGGGGACTGTGTATCTCTGTTGTGTAGATCTGCTTGGTTGAGGTGGCTCAGATTTTGGTGGGTTTGGTTTTCGGACATACGGTTGCTTGAGAGAATGACAACGTCTGGAAAAACCCGTGCCCGAATTGAGACGATTATATGGGGTACGTCTTGAGAGTCGGTTGGCTGGGACCAACTGTTGTAATAGCTGACACATGATACCACTTGTGGATGAGGCCGGTGCCACTTTTGGGATTAGGAGAAAAGGGAAACTCTCATTAGAGCTCGTCAGTAGTGCATATCCTTGCCACGGTTGTGTTTGTGCTTGATACTGTCTACATATTAGGTGTGCCAGACTGTTGTCTTTGATATGTGCTCGGGAGTTTATAGTGCAACAAGTGTAGTCACTTTTTAATGCTTATCGTGACCTGAATTGGAGGATGAAGATCCCATGAATGCAATCGTTTGGGGATGGGAACGTCCGGAATATCCTGGAGGACTTCGAGGGCGTAGAAAAAACGGCCGCAGACAAGGTCGATCGGGCGAAGCTGGCTACCCTGTGGATGCTGCTCAAGGGTAAGGCGAAGGCGGCGCTGGATGCGGCGCGAGAGTGCCCTGCAAACCTGGAGTGGGCCGCCTCGAAAAAGGCGTTGATCGCCGGGTCCGACAACCCCACCGATTGCCAGGAGACAATGAGGCGGTTCACGGGCGCCCGGCTTGGACCAAGAGGCAACAGTCTTGTTTACGTCGTGTCACTGAGGGCATTGTTGTCAACGGCCTTGCCACACTTGGACCAGGAGTCAGAACAACGCATGCTAGCAAATCATTTCTTTGAGGAAATGCCACCAGCGGTCTGGGACCAGCTCAGGGTTGTTCTCGTCACACATCCGTTGACGTTAGAAGATTTGGCTGATGCGGCTCAATACTTACGAGCAGAAATCTCCCCAACAGTCAGCGAATTGGAGGCAATAGAATGAAGTGACCTGAATGATCCACGAAGCGCAGTGGAAAAGTAGACTCAGGAAGTGGCGACTCTGAAGCTGAATAAGAGAAAGGAGAACAGTGGCGACTTCTGCTACAGATGCGGAAGACGTGGACAGTGATGGAGATTTTCCGCATCTGGAAAGAAAAAGTCATAAATAACTGAACATTTCACTGATTATTTGTTGTCTGAGAAGGGAGGCCTGGTATTAGTGTTATTGATAAGACGGCAGTTCAGGCTGGGATAGAAATCAGTGATAGTTCGGAGTGCTGTTTGATTGGCATTGGGGCCGCGATTTTATCGGCTGAGCCGTGGCCAGAGAAGACTGTTCAGCCGTGTGCGATGGTCTTTCGGACTGTCGGTGGGTTTACTCTCAAAGTTAACGGCCTGGTAAAATATGGTGTACGAATCGATGGTCACGTAGTCAAACAGCTTCTCGTCATTTCCTCTGACGCACGTCAGACTATCTTGGGGGCGGATTTTCTTGACCGCTTTGAGGCCGTGATTGACTTGAAGCATGGTAAACCCGTAACGAAGCATGGGGTTGTTCTATCAGTGAGAATGCGCAAACCCCAGTTTGGACAAATTGAAGTGAACGGCCCCCAGAACAACACTAAATTTGTACAGTCGGTTCCTGAATGAAGTGATACGCAGATTTCAGGAATTGCTCACTACTTATCGGGACCCGTATGGTTAATGTGACTGGAGTGAACAAGAAACCCCCATAGACCCGAAACGATTTTGGCCATGCGGCCTCAGAATAACTTTAAGACATCCGCAGCCGGAACTTGAACAACAAATGACGGACATACTGAAAGAACAAACCAACGAAATAATGTTCAATACATTCATAACGGTCCAAGCAGTGGCAGGGATTGTTAACGAGCTACAGAACGCCAGCATATTCACGACGTTGGATTTGCGGTTGGGATATTGGTGAGTTCCAATCAAGCAGTCGGATAGAGGTAAAACAACTCTCACGGCGGGAGAAAAGCAATACCGCCTCAAATTGATGCCATTTGGACTGCTAGCTGCCCCTTACATGCGCTGATGCTGAATGTGCTGGACGGACTGAGCTATTGTCCGCGGGGCAGTATCATCGTCTACAGCGTGCGTAGGACAAAATATGATTGACACGTTTCAGGTGCTTTGCGGGAGACTGAATAATCCGGCCTATGTATTGGTAGTCCAAAGTCGCAGCTGGCGGAACATACGGTATTACTTCTGGGTCGCAAGGTCGGTCATGATAAGGTCCAGTCAATGCTCGAGAAACTTCTGAAAATCGAGACTATTCCGATCTCAAAACCGAAGAGAACGTTGAGACGGTTTCTCGGTCGCGTTGGGTTCTCCAGCCTCTTCATCAAAAGCTTCAGTGAACTCGCAAGCCCATTATGCGAAATTCTGAAGGAGATTGTTCAATTTCACTGGTCAGAAAAAGCCAATCAAGCGTTTGTCAGAATCCAGCAACTGATAATTAAGAGATAGCTGATCCTGAAATTACCGGTGACCGGTTGGAGCTTCGTTTTCGTAACGGATGTGAACGATGTGAGAATCGGAGCTGTGTTGAAGCAGAAAGATGGTGGTATGGAATATGTCACTCGGGCACTATCTGCTGCCGAACAAAACTACTGGATGACTGGGAAGGAGTGCCTGGCGATCGTGTGGACCCTGGGAAAATGGAGGCCATACTTGTTCGGCCGATGTTTCCACGTGAAGACCGATCATGAACCGTTGAAGCGAATTAAATAGGCGAAGGTCCCCTGAGAGAACCTTGCTCGTTGGGCATTAGGAATACAGGAGTACGAATTCACAGTTCACCACGTGTCTGCAAAAGAGAACTACGTTTCCGATTTGTTTTCCCGAACTCGACACATGAATGGGGTTCATAAGGACGTGGTCAGAGTTAGCAGTATTGTACTGCAGAACGATCTCTGAAATTTGCAAGCAGCACAAAGGATGGATAAAGCGATCCGGGTGGTGATTGACAAATTTCTCTCGGGATGATAACCGTCAGGAGACAAAGAAAGTCTTGAATTGAAAACTGTCGTAATTCACTGGTCAGATTTTTCATCTTCTCATTACTTTAATAATTTGCCTATACTTGACGTCTCTGGTAATAGTTGATCGGCTGTTGCAGAGATGATGATTTCAGCCGTTAATTTGATATCTGAGATGTGGCTGGTAGCAGTGATGTACTGACACTCCTCTGAAGTATCTCCTCACCTACACGAGTAGACAGGGCTATCAAATGTACTCTATCCGCAACTTTCCATATACATGATTGCCTTTGAAAGTTCGCACTGTTTAAGAACCCACATCTAATTAATGTTGATGAATGACTATCTTATGCTGTAGTTGCTTACTCTAATTTAATGGGATATCCAAAGTTAAAATATTCGAGCATCTCCTTCTTGTTTGAACTTAATCTCACTTTAAAACGCAAGAACATAGAAAAGCAGCTAGTAAGACTTTTAAACTACCTGTGCAAAAATTTGATAGGATGTTTGACTGTCATATTACTGACTTGAATCAACTCGTTCCTGTAAAGCATACTGGGCTTTATTATTTTCAAGAAAAATGAAACCCATATCGATCTAGCGACATCCACCGACTTATAACAGCGTGAGACAACCTCGAGTCTGGCGTTTTCTTATGAAGTGGGTGGGTGGTGATAAGTCGAAATAATCTAAATCCTTGAACATTCGGCCACTATTGTATACAGTGCTTAGCTGGTTCAACGAAATCCGCGATTTCGACCTCCGATCACTGGGCTATTGATTGGAATGAACAGAGTCTCTTTTTTTTCCTTTCGGAATGACCGGGCAAGGTGAACACCATCCAATTGTCCTCAGCTTTGCAATCTTAGCAGCACGACCCACTAAAAAGTTTTCGCCTTCCCTAAGAGCCCAAAATGAAACCAGTCTTCCCTTCGTAATTATTACTAGAGGCCATAACACTCACCTCATGGGTAGACAGCACAATCGATCACATGTGCGTTGACCTTGATTGTGGATGGTTTAGATCGATGTGGGTTCTCACCCTGATTTGACATATGGTCGACTACAGGAGGCGTGCGATTTTGGCATTCAGACGTACACTGATCTAAGGCTCAAACGGTCTTTGTTCTCTCTGTTCTCTGAAATAGTCAGGAATACATCAGTTACAACTGCGCGTCTTTTTTCACCAGTAAAAATCTTGGACAAGGCTGTTTGACCCCAGAGGCACTAATGGATCCAGCGTACTCGCCTTAAAGTCACAGTCTAGGTAACAATGACAACGAAGTAGTGGAAACTGCGAAGCGCATGTTTCCGCGTTTCCCAAGGTTTAAATGTTTAAAATGAAAACTGTAGTTTAAATAATCAAAAATCTATCAAAATTGCTGACCATGACAGAAGCAAACAGAAAAACGTTATCACTTGCTTTATTTTTGAGACGTAGTGGGTGTTTCCAAACCACCTTTCAGCATGTTTTCCAATGACCTCCTTGGTAGTGGCCTCGAAGGTATTTGCATTAATGACTAATTTTCAGATGCTGACAACAAATCCAACTGAACGTTCGTAACTTCAACCTCCTGCAATAAGCCAAGCTTTGAGGATGAATTAGAAATAACAATTCATTTAATGTACGAGATACCAAAAAATCATACAAAGATGAACTTGTCTACAGCTTATAAGGCAATAGTTGGATAAATTAGGATTGTTTATGCCCTAGGATTTATACCTACAGAACGAAACAGCTACCATCAACCCTGTTGGAGGGTTGTGTCGAAGTAAATAAGAGCTGTAAATGTTCAGATGCTGTGATAAATGCGCCAGACTTGCTCAAATGCAAGACTCCTCCAATGTGATTTCGATACTTTGTCCAGAATACAGTCAAGGTATGGCCGGCAAAGTTAAGTAAAAATTCGAATTACCTTGCTGCCCCCAATCATCGTTTTAAATTGTTTTGTTGCATTTTATGACCTTGACGCAGAAGGTGTTCTTAAACTGAAGAAAAAACACCTGTTTTTGGGAAATGCAACCCATTTGTATAGTCCGCACTGTTATCGGTACTGTCTGTTTGGAATTTTACATCATTTGAAGTATTAAAGGGCTCTAAAACAAGATATCCGTTCAAGTAGTCATTTCTCAATGGATGGAACTACACTTCACCAATTTTGCACGTGCACTTTGCGCTTAGCTTGTTTACCAAGTTATTCGTTATTAGCGGTGTGTTCATCTTACTTTTTACACTATTATGTCATACGTTTGAAATGAATGTTCATCACTTCGTTGGTGGTCACTGAGACCAAGTGTTTGTAATAACCTTTCTTAATCTCTTCTGGGTGCTCGGTGGATGATTGCTCGTTTGCTGGCTAACCATAAAAATTAGCTGATCAGTTTCAGCATATGAGTGAAAGGAAGCGCAACAGTTAAGGTAAATAATAGGCTGATCGGCTAATGATTCTGTTTGCGTGTGTTTGTTAACTGATCAGCGGGCGAACTAAATAGAATAGAACCTTCAAAACAGTGTGGCAAACACCCTTGTTTTCACTTACTCATTATCGGGCCAAATACGTAAATTTCCTGTGGAACATTGCTGTCAGGACGAAACTCACTAAGCAGTTGACGAGTTCAGGTGTCAATCACATCACATTTACGAACGGAGGCAACGTTCTGATACACATACATCACTATTAGTGTACCAAAAAGACGTCCAATAAAGCACAATCTTTATTGTCCAACTTGCTGGTTACCATTCTACGTACACGCTCGCGCTTACGAATCGAGATTCCGGTCCACAACAACCCCGGTTTCCGCTCACACGTCGTGCACCCGTCAGCCAGGTTTGTGTCCGACGCTTTCTGTCACGGTTTTTCTCGTCTGTCGGTCACTTGTGTTGTCTGCAGTCTATCCATTATGGCCTCTGGCTATATTCTACGATCATGTCGAGATACTCCTCCGAATGTCGGAATGATCGCGCTCCCGATCTGATCGTTCATCACATTTCGCCTGCCACGTCTTGTCCGTTGGCCCGATCCAGTTGAGCGATGGTTCAACCACTCGTCCATGCTGTCCGGAATCCGCAGGCCACGGGCTTTCCGGCGTACATTCCCGCCGCGTTGATGTATTCCGCCGACAGTCGGAGTACCCCCACCTCCGGTTTGATAATCTACCACACTATGACGTCACTGGAACCATAGCAGATTGGTCATTCATGTTGTCGGTGATGAGTCGTGACAGTGACAAGGCGCAGTCACAATGTTTCTGAGTG
Source organism: Paragonimus westermani (assembly GCA_008508345.1). NCBI lineage: Eukaryota > Metazoa > Platyhelminthes > Trematoda > Plagiorchiida > Troglotrematidae > Paragonimus > Paragonimus westermani. Next base: position 8,567 of record QNGE01003731.1, on the reverse strand, counting down.
CAAAAGTGTAAACTATTCACTCAACCGTAGTCAGAATTCGTTATTTCACAGCCCTCGATTAATTGCCCTTGACCCTGTAAGTCGGACGAAATGATGGCATGTTCGAATAGACAGGGTGTGCCATAGTCACGCTAGCAATTGTGTTCGTAACGCCACGGTTGGTTGTGGCTAGATCGTAGTTAAGGTTACTTTTAGATAACTACCTAGCTGTGTGGCCCACGGAACTAGCCCAATCGGAACAAATAACTGAGTAGACACAGAAACAAGCACCTTATCTTTTGGTAGTAAACACAATGATGCAATAGGGTTGAAACAAATAGGTGATTTGACATCTTAAGAGGTTCTGCAGACAACGCTATTGTACCTTCGATTGATTACTGCAGCGAGCGTATTGCCTTCGAATGGTAACGGAATGTATATTGTTTTCTTCCTTATCGGTGACGTCTCATCCTCGTACTCGATATGATTCATAGTCTCGTCTACTCGATGGATCTTCGGCCACCAGAATGCAGCCATTTACTAAGGGTGGGATTCATCCTGATAAACTAAACGTGAGCATAAATGAACGCAGTGAAAAAGTGTGAAAATAACGGTTCGGCGCTAAACGCCCACATTTGTTTGTTCACCCGGTTACCAGTTTATGGGCGTAATCGACAGGAACGAAAGAAATGTTGAGTCAGCGTACATCGTACATAAAATTTCTGGCTCTAACCACCACTTGAAACAAATGGTTCCTTTCAGAAGTTTTAAAAAAGTCAGAATACGAGAAGGTGGCAACTGTTAGCACTTCTTATTAACTCATCAGTATCAAGTTTACAATAACACGAACCGATTTTTATAGAAGACATGTGGGAGGGGATAACCAAACAGCCGCTGGGGATAAATCGTTAAGACGAAGATATTGTCAGGTTTGCGAACATTTGTTTCAGAACCCACACAACTGACTTGAGTCGACTGACTGCGAGCGCCTCGATAGACCGACAGAACCTCCGGTTGGAAGAACGCAACAAGGTTCTAAGTATACAAGGTTGATTAGTAGTGTTGTGAATCCGGAAGGCGGACGACACAAATGTTGTATTATTAGAGTCACCAATACACTACTTAAGCCTTTCAACGGGACTAGAAACAACGCACAACGCACTCTTCTGAGGACACTCTAGTCGCTTTGGACACCATGTCTCAGTTCCGTCATGTGGCGACAGCCATTAAATGTCATTCTGCCTTCCAACGATCCTTCCCATATGTCTCCCGTATTTATCCCGCGATCATTTCGATCCATGTAACTACTGAATAGTGGTGTGAATAGTATGGTGCGACCATCTATCCTCACTACAGTAGTATGACCAGTGGTCAGGACGCGTCAAGCGAATGCGGAGACAGCCTACCTATGTGTTTCAGCAGTGATGCCGCTCTCCGGTAACATGAACTTCTGCATCCATTCAGGTAAATGTTTCTTCAGTCTGGAGCTCAAACATTTCTCGGTTCTGCCTACGTAACTTTCTCCACAGTTATCTTTATAAATTGGTGAACACGTCATGGGGTAGTCCCGACAGTTTCATCTACTTGGAGTGAAGGCATACGTAACTGCTGAACCTGAGTAAGTACACAGAGTTCAAATGCGACAGATGTTCACTAAATTGGATCTTTTTAATCACTGTGTTGTTTGATGCATGAAAGCCGGCATGGAAAGGCAGCTCTGTATGACCCTTCCTTTCTTCTACGACGAATACCTCGTAGGATGGTTTTTTTGTCTACTGTACCTTTCTGTGAACCGTTATGGGGTGTCCATCTGACTGTAAGATGGAAGTGATCAAGTCTAATTCCTACGCAAGGCTGTCCATTGTATATATTCGTTTCGCTCAGGTTACCAGTGTATTCCTTTATGTTGAATGGCTGTGAGGCTGCTAAAGTTTAAGTATCGTTCGGATGGATCACGTAGGTTTTCTAAAGACAGCTGCTCTAATCGAGCCATCTACTCCTTGACTTATGAGTACGCCTAGAAATTGCAAGCAGCTGGTGGTCTCGAATTCACATGTAAAATTCAGGCTAGGACAACAACATTTTAGGCACTGTAACAGGTTGTCCGTTATCTCTTCAAATCTACTGAATCTTAAGGTGTTGGCTACGTAAAGCTTGCAGTACAAAATGCTTGCACATTTCTTCGAATGAAAGAGTTTTTTGAGATAGAACCTAGTGGACCTCCCATAGCTACTTCATCTGTGTAACAGTAACACTGCTCGAGAAAAAGAAAGCTGACGTTTTCGCTACTGAACAGCAAAGTTTCTTTCAGCGTTTCGTTTAGAAGGGGCAATGTACTATTATTATTCACGAAGGGCTCACAAAAATTTCGTTCAGCGGAACATTTGCAAAAACTAACTGAATGTCTGCAGAGCAAATCAGACCATTTTCAAGGTCAAGTTTTTCCGAAGTCACACATCGATTCAAAGGAATATTTAATGGAATGCGCTTGAAAACTCTTTTTTTAATGGAATTTGAGTAACGAATAGCCAGCGTGCCAACTTATGGTAGGCAGGCTTTTGCCATTAACAAATTTGACCAAAGCGGCATTCCAGGCTTGTGCGTCCCCGGTAGGCTGTAAAGTTGAGGTGGTGCTACTGCACATGATCTAAGAGGTTTACACGTTACGTCATCAATAATCTGTAATCGTAGGAGTAGATGGTGTCATCCAATGTGGTCTTCTATTTCGTTGACAGTGTCCACTCTCTCTAGGTGCTGGTACTTTGACTGGACGTTCAATGTTAACATTTTCGCACACGCATCTTTGTCTAAAATGGCGGCCAGTGAGACCTTATCTGGCTTAAATACTACTGTATCTTTTGAACTTCAGCTCTATTAATGATTGCTGGTGTTATTTCGTGTTGGAATATTGGGTGTGCACAGCAGGATTGATAGCCGTATCAGTCCATCGGACTCTTGAAGAAGGATGAAGTCTAGGTAACTATCAACAATCTCGTATGAGTGTCACAGACAGTCTATGTTAAATTTAAACGGTTAGACTATGTATTTAAAACACTAACGCATCCGCTCCACGTTATATACTTCATTTCAAACCCACAGTCCACTGACACCAGATATGAAGTGGCCGCTGAATTGGTAACGGGAAACGAAAACGTCTACTAGGAAGCTAAGACCGGTAGGCTACGTTCGCCACCCGGATTGGAGCCCCGGTGACTCACGTGACTTCGGGCCGAGAATATTGGGGGCTGTGGCGACTAGTCGAGTTTAATGGTGTGTGCTCCCTTAGTTTAACTGGGTAGTTAAAAATGAAGTGTCATTTGATTAGACAGGGCCGTAGAAGTTGCGAACTTCTGTCGTCCGCGTGTAGTCTCATTCTCATTACCAACTCAGTCGTTTGCTTCAAAATATCGTTGCTGCTTGCTTAAGTTTAGGGAAAGGAATTCCTCAAATTATATCCAATCCTCACGTTTAAACTGGGTTTTTCCTACTTCCCATAACTGCTGCTCTTCCTTTCGCTCATAAACAGAAATCGATCAGCCGATTTTTGTGGTTGACCTGCAATCGAGCAATCATCCAACTCGATCCCAGTGCGGACTGAGAAAGGTTCTGGCAAGCACTGCAAACAAATGGTACACTGCCGACCGAAATGCTGTCAACACAACGTATTCATGTTAATTTTTCGCCCAATTTTATCGAACGCGTTCGACACAGATTTACTCATCGTTGAAACAAGTAAACTGTTGAATTTAGTTGCCCTAACGTCTGCTAGTTCAGCAGGGTTATTTGGTTCAACACTGTGGCTTGACTTGTCTTGTTTCAGACTACAGCATGTCGCCTTCGAGTTTTATTACTTAACACAACTTGCTGCCACAAACTGTGTGAGATGAAACGAGAGGTAGAGATAGTGGGACTTACTCATTTGATATTTGAGGACACACTAGGATAGCGATGATCCATGAGAGATGAGTATTCTGCAAGAATCACTGTGGAACGACGTAGTGAAAACTACTCAGAGTTCAATCATTACTTCTTACTTTCGGGTCATTCCTTGTGAAATGCTAGCCACGCTATCAGAGACAATACCGCTAAATTCGAAAATTCTCACCGAATGTCTTCAAATTACACCATACGCTGCATGTATATCTGATCGCCCGTACGGTATAAACCAAACAGTACTGGACGCAAAACCTTGCTGTCACCAACAAAGAAATTCCTCATCTGCCGGAACCTTTTTATTTCATGTTGATTACGAATGAATTACTTGTCAGGTTATTGTTTACTGAAAAACCTGTTATCAGCAAATTGTAAAGACTCTACCGGACAAAATAGTTTCTATTTCATTGAAAAGGGACACGTAGCATTTGCTGAGACTGTTCATTTTTTTCTTTAAAGGCAGTCGTTTCGATAACACTACCATGCTCGCAACGATGCACGTTTTGATGTTTGTCCAGCAACACGCGAGTACGCTTGTGTACAACTTGGCACAACAGTTGGACTTGAGGTGTAAAAACACCTCAGTACCCGTGAAACTCGAACAGTTCTGCAAAGTTACTTGCACGCAGCCGCAGCTACAACAGGTTGAGTGAGTCATCGTTTCAATAGGCGTATCTCATATTGGTTGAAAAACTGAATTGACAGTGTATCTGCACGTTTGGCGCGGACATCTCAAGACACGGTTTGTCAAAGTTTCAAAGTTTCCACGAGGTGTCACAAAATGATGAATTGTACTTAATGAAAATACTAAATCCCCTGAGTACAGGAAAGGAGACTAACGAAGAAGTCGATATTGAAAGAAATGATTTGTATGTGGTTGCGAATGATCCTAGTTAAGGAAGCCTTTTGCTTGTAGGGATGTAAACCTCGCTCTTGCATTTTGTGATGCAAATTATACAACAAAAACTAGGCTATCTGGCCTGTATGGTTAGGATTGCTAAAACGTTGCCCTAACCAAAGAAACACCGAAATGAGTAGTCGATAGCGCCAACCCGCGTTTCTTTTAAGTTCACTAACAAAACAGAGCGAAATGTGCTGTTAAATCTTGGGAAATCCAATTACTCAAAACACACCAACATATTTTCTGAATCTCAGATTGCCACTGAACTTGACGCATTCACGTGACCTTATGCAGATGCGAATGAGCATTTGGTTACACATGGTGATTATCTTGTATGACAGACCTTGGGGAACCATAGGTGTCTCACGTGGTAGGTTGGTCTTCAATCAGAAGCTAACTTGTCCTTTTGGGAATTACTGAGACTTAGTACAATACAAAGGGACTAATATGGGAAAATGCTTTTCTCCAGACAGGATGTCATTATGAAATGGTTGCCTACGTTTCGCGGGTAAAAATTGCCTGTTACGTTCGAACGATACGGGAAATCTTTTGGTGTGCAGTTCATTAAACCTCACTTACCGTTCAGCAGTTGATGCTGATGAGCGCAGTTGCACATCAAATTTTTTGCCACGTTGGAAAGCATGCAAAAACCTTTAGGTTATTGCCACAAACTCTTCAGTGGACCAACTTTTGCGTTGTCTGACAGTCGTTATGTCAACCAATCAACATTCCTGTAACATGGTAACAATGGTAGAACAGAGAGCGTGCTCTAAGCAGTGATCAGTGTACATGTCCTGAAGTAACTTAGGAATGTAATGAGGAACCCCCTGTTGCATACTGGTTAGGGCTTAAAAGGTGACGCAGCCTTCGGTTGAATACGTCTGTTGACAATAGGTCACAGGTCTTTATTATACTGTCGTCTACTCTCATCACGATTGCTCGCAAATTCTGAGGTAGCTTTATTGATCATTTGGTATTGTATGTTCGCACGCCGTCTAATGTCATTCTTTGCTTATTGTGAGCTAAATCGTGAGCCACATCCGTCAACCAAATCGGTTCATACGTCTTACTTGTGAAGTTTCCTTTTACGCCAATCACACTTCTTAAGAGCATGTAAAATGAATTCATGACGTAATTGGAGACTGCTGACCACTCTAGTAAAATAGTTCGCTGTTGCAACAATGTGTGGTTCATGAAGTTTTTCCGTTGCAAGTGAGTAAAGCGTAGCACTAACACATGGTGTGAAACCTCCACCAAATCAGACCGGTTGATTTGCATAGGAGTTTAGCCCGATCATTTCGGCGTTGAAAAATGTGCAGACCATCAAATCACATCATCCTAGTTTATCTACTGTGCACATTTATAAGTAGTATATTCGAAAAGCCTAAATGGACAGATCCGTTAACTTCTGTGCGCTTTGACTTAAACAACCGGGGGAAGATGGTGTCATACTTGGCCAGTAGTTCTTTCACACTGTGTCTTATAACCCCAAAAAATGGCTTCTCTGTTGTTTGGAATAAGCTAATATCACTGAGATTTAATCTGTGACATCTATTCTGGTTACCCGTACTCGTATGATCAACCCTCCGTAATTTGCAGACCACAAAATGATCAACGTTACATCAAATTCCAGCCAGACTGGTGCGGGTTACCCGCAGTACATGCGCAAAATAATTTGTCCCACATAAACCAAGGAACGGTTTAAAATCCCATGCATTTATAACCTTGCTATCCACAAATACTTTCTCGTCAGCGCCTAATGTCTCCTACCTGACTCCGACCATCTCTTGCACTTTATATGCCAACGATTTGAAAGAACTGGGAGAAGTTGATCGCCATTACCAATGGACACAAGTAAAAAAGTACCTAAAACAGACCTTCTGTGATATTACTACGCATGTAAGTAGTACGCTCCCCAAAGTTTAACAGCGTGTCGGATTAGTCAGTTTATGCTTGCCTAACTGAACTGTGAGGGCAGTCTAGGAGATTACGGCTTTGCCTTCACCGACCATGTTTCCTGCTTGATTTTTAGTTTAAAGGAGAGGGGCATTGTCGCCCAGCATTCGGAGAGCGATATGGTTTATCAGTAGTTGGCTTAACCTCTACCCTTCAAGTACTATTCGAACGGTTTCCCATTAATTTTTTGGAACCAGTCGTCGTAATATTTATGGGTTAGTACTCCGTGGAAATAACTCTGTATGTTGTTAAAATAAAGAACTGTTATAGAGTCTGACAGGCTACACGGTTGGACGTAGTTTATCAAGGTAACTGTAAACATCCTGTTTCGAGCAGAAAAAGCAAGTGTGTTACCAGGTTACTCCGATCACTCTTGTTCTGTACGTAATAAATTGATAATCAATGGAAATTCGCAACTTCCAATCAAGTGCAGCCTGTATATGGAACTCATTCACTAGCAATATGAATCTTACAGAGCTGCGCCGCAAACACTTGATTTGATTGTGTAAAAGCAGGCAAACCGGGGTTTATCATGCCAATATGCAAGCCGTCGTGGAGAATAAGGTCAACACCGGGTACGTTCACGTTCTTGAACATACACGTGTGTCCCGATGAATAGTGTATTGGCGTCCCTTCTGACGATCTGATAATTGAGTCCATGATTAGCTTAACTAGCTGCTACTTGACCTGTCAACAAAGTGATTGTGAACTGAACTGACTTCGCTAGTCATATAATGGTCGCTCTCCTGATAAGGCAGATTTATTCACCTAAGCAAAATGGCCTAGTGATGATGTGCAGTGACTAGGTGAGATTCTGTTTTCATGCTGATGGCTTGACCGTACTGGGAGAATTCTAAAATTCGAGAATAGTGGGAAGATGATAATGTAGGTAAATAAACGATATTGATTTGTGATAATACTTATACATATAACCAATTCTTTGGAAACGTGAAATCCATAAAGGTCAACTTACCAACCCGGCTGACCGGTGCCCACTTAGATGACGTTTTGCAATTGATCTCATCCAGTTCGTCGCCTAACAATGAGTGTGTTGCTCGTACCACACTACTTTAACCATCATACAGGCCAACGTAGTTATGTCCTGATTATTTGCGTATTGTCTGAATAAAGTAAACATCATAATTAGTTTACCATGTCTGTAGACGAATGTGAACAACCGTTAACTCACTGACATGGTATCTAGCTCCTGTCCGTAAAAGGCAGTCCATCCTGTGATACGGATGATTGGAGCAAACCAAAAGACTTCAGTAATAAGCCATCTGAACCACACGACTTTTTGCGGAAATATTGCACGGTTTACACCCTATATGTAAGTGGATGGCAAGCAATACTTAGGCAATCAGCCTACAAATAATATCTTGACTATAACTCTGATTTCATAGAGTATTGATGGTCCGTTGCTGGAGATTGGTATTAGCAGACGTAGCATCGTATATTTTTTGGCGCATAAACATGATCAACTCCAGTTTACACAGCTACTTTGCTGGCTGAATTGACATTAACTTTGGATACCCTTCGTAGACGTCAAAAACTTCTAACTATGAACCGAGACTAACAATCAGATTCGTGGAAGATAATTATATATAAATATATAAAATATGCGTGTTTTCCTGCCACAACGAGTAACATTCATTGTTTCTCAATCCTTTTCTCAAACTAAGCTAGGCAGTTGGAGTACCGAAATCAGTAACCATAATTTGTACACAGCACAATAAATCTAAAGTCATGAGGCAAAGGTGTTAACCACTGCGCCATTGACCTCACATTAGGCACGACC